>CM038218.1:59823313-59874373 GCA_021442155.1 Cymbidium sinense | reverse complement strand
TTTTAGTTAAATTACATCAATGATCAACTTTAAGCTCATATATTTTTGCTTTAGTAATGAAATTTTATTACTATACATTTTAGGAGGGTGTATCTTGGTGTATGCTTTTTTCTAATAATATTTTTTCTTGTGGATAATACTATAAAGGGAGTTCAAGAGAAACTTGAATTATGGAGGTCAACTTCAGAGTCTAAAGGCTTTCATTTTAGTAGATCTAAAATCAAAACAAGAAGTGCAATTTTAGCTGTAGAAGATCTAGTAGTGGGGTTGTGATAATGGGTGACTAAGTCATTAAAAAGAGTGAATATTTTAGATATCTTGGGTCTATTATTCAAAGTGATGGTGTAAAAGATGTGAATGTTGCAAGTAGAATTCAAGTTGGATGGCCAAAGTAGAGGAATGCATTGGCCCTATTATGTGATATAAAAGTACCACTTAGATTTAAGGGAAAATATATTCTGTAATATGGTGGTGAGACCTACAATGCTTTATGATGTAGAATCTTGGCCAATAAAAGAGAAGCATAAAATTATGTAAAGTGTTGCAAAGATGAGGATGTTTAGGTGGATGAGTGGCTTTATACTTACAAATAAAATATGAAATAAATATATACATGAAAAGGTTGGAGTAGCTCTAGTGGTAGATAAGATTAAAGAGAGTTGCTTTAGCTAGTTTGGTCACATAAAAAAATGGTCATCTGATAACCTAATTATGAGAGTGGATATATTAGATTTGACCTATATTAAAAATGGTAGAGGTAGACCCCAAAAAGTTGATTAGGAATTATAAAATATGTTTTTATTTGTTAGAATTAAATGAGAATTTGACATTTAATATGACACAATAATAAAAAAAAAAGATTTATATAACTGGCCCCATATAGTGGGATAAAAACTTCTTGTTGTTATTCCAAATTTTTGACTACATAAAAAAGGGGGAAATTTTTAAAAGTATATTGATGTGGTTCCAATATTTCTTATTTTTTGCATCATCATGGCATTGGAGATGCCTCTTAACAATCTTAAACCTTATTTATTTATTTATTTTTTGTTACTAATTTGCTTGTACAAATGCTATAACAAAGAAAAAAAAGTCATGATAGATCTGAATCATTGGATTGGTATGAGTATAATACATGTGTAATTCAAAAAGAAAAAGAAAATTCAGTCATTAGATTACCATCCATTTTAAAGTAAATTCAATAATTTTAAGATCTATATTGCTACCCTTATAAATTATTCTTTGGCTATAGGAACCAGGGGTAGAACCAGCATCAATTTTCAGGATGGGCAAATTTATATGTTAGGACAAAAATAAATGATAAAAAAATTTTTGGGGGGGGGGAATTTGACAACTCAATGTTACAATAACTTCTAAAATGCTTAATCCTTAATTTTGGTCCCATAAGATAGTATCTAATCCAAATACAATAGAAGATTTTGCTCATCTTGAAAATCTGTGGTAACAAATTCTTATTGCATATACAAAAATCAATTCTACAACTAGTATAAACTTGGGAAATTTACATCATACTCAGGTTAAATATATTTAGCGCTCAATGAATATTTTTCCATATATATTTCTACAAAAGTAACAATATTTTGATGTAATAATAAAGATTTATCATTTAAGTAAAATTAAAGTTTAATAAATAAATAAATATTAGAGATTAATTATATTCATACTAACTTTAATCTGAAAAATAAATAAATCAATATTAGAGATTAATTATAATCATGATATAAGTTCAAAATACTGTAAAATAATTATATATACAATAATAATTAGAAATGAGCAATATCCTAAAGGGCGCAACTTTATATCATCATCAGTTTATTTTAATCACAATTATTAAAGTTAATTTGTATTAAACTGAACACTATCATCATTAGTATAAAACTTTGCTTAAACACATCTAAATTATACTACTGCAACCTTATTTTTCCTTACTTCCATGGGAAGAGACGAATTAAGGAAAACTACAAAGTATATATATACAGTTTCTTGCTTTGAAGAAGGTTGCAGAAGGCTGAGAGAATTGAGTTAAGAACTCTATATAGATGACATATAACCTTGGAATTAATGGTGGAGTCCATATGAAAGTAATCTATCCTCTTAAAATTAATTTGAGGATGAACGATAAGGATGTTTTCCTTCATGGGAGCGGGAGCACAAATGAAGAACATTGTGACTCTTGACTGATAAGCAGTAATCATAGAAGCATCACTGTTTCTTCCACTGAGAGGAGGGATGATTACGTTGGAGAGGCATGGTTGATATAAGTTTGTGATTTAAATTAGGATAATTGTTTTAAAATTATAAAATTAATGGTTAAGATATTAGGTAAATAAAATGGAAAACTAAAGTTTCATATTTATATCACAAATATTTTATAATAATAATGTAGATATAATAACCAAATAATTCAACATCAAAATAATATTAAAAAAAATTCAAACTAATATAAATCACCACACAAATTTATCTTATGATTTTTGGCATTTTATAACTTGACAGTCTTAAATTTTTTTGAGCGGTGAAAGGCTTACTCAAACATCAAACAAGATGCAGTGACTAAAACAAGCAGTTTATACACACACATACATACTACAGTAACAAACGAACGAACGAACATCTGAATATATAGATAATAAATATAAAAATTTAAGTATAAGATTTTTAAACATTTAAGAATTCAATGATATGTATGTAAATCTTTTAAGAACATCTATTTAAGTGAATGGATCCATGGGCCAATAATCAAAACAGAAGATTAATTCTTTAAAATCATATGTTTCAGTCACATACTTCACAATTCATCTCTTTTCATTAAAAAACAAAAACACATACCTGATCAGTAATATGAATGCTGAATATGGAAACAAGGTGGTGATCACAGTAATGAAAAGAAGAAGTGATATTGGCTCGGCTCAGCCTTGACAGAAAGGGAAGGTGCCGACGCCGCACCGTTGCCGATCGCTGACTGAGCCAACCCAATATCATGTCATCTCTCCATCTGCAGCTCCAAATTATTTACTTAGATCTCTCTCTCTCTCTCTCTCTCTCTCTCTCTTCCCCAATGCCTTCTTCCTCTAGTTGTAAGCTATGAGGAGAAGCTCATCTCTTTAATAGACACATTTGCTTGTACGGGCTCTTAAGAGTTAATCATAAAGGGGGTAGAAGACAAGCCAACTTCGATTGAAATTATAGCGGATTTTATGGAGAATTTTAATTTGTATGAAATTATTGTTTGGAGTTTTTTATGTTTCCAGTAACCACGACTCTCTCGAGAAGCTTGAAGCTTAAAACTCCTTTTTTGGGGGAAAATAACTTTAAAAATCATTTTATTGAATATAAATATATTTTTAAAAAAATGTTATGATTTTCACTAACTTGAATGGTTCTTTATTTCTTCGTAAATCTTGACTCTGATATACGTTAGAAATCTTGTCGTATGTATTTATTAGGAACAATAGATCAGATTTCGATTAAATTTTCATTATGTTAAATTATTGAATTGCTTATCCTTTTTAGTTCTTCATTATCTTTATAAATATTTTTATAATCTTCCAGTGATAATGACTTGATTTTTACATATTCGTTAAGATGATGTATAACAAATCAACGGTTATCAAATCGGATGAATTAGTATTTTCTTATATTATTTAAGAAATTTATTTATTTATTTCTTTAAAGTTCGATGTTATCGGTGCATAATACTATCTTTTATTTAATAACTAATGATCATCTACAACAATTTTAATCTGATGACCGATAAAACTTATGGACAACTAAAAAGTATATTTAAAAACAAAATTTAAAGTAAATTAGTTATTATTAATTAAAATGATAAATCCAGAATGGTTCAAAATGCTAAATCAAAAGAAAGAGAAAGAAGGAAAAGACTGCTCATTCTAATCGCTCTTTCAAATGTGCCATATAACATGACAGATTTGGATGAAAATCAAGTATTTAAGGACACTAAAAAAAAAATTGGTTCTTGTTATCCCTATCGTAATGACTGTTAGTAGGAAATGAGTAAAATTCAAAATGCTTCATTGAAGCTTTATATCACATCTGATAACAAATGTTGGAAAAGCTAATTGCCTTGATCAAACATATATGTGTTCTACTGAGGATTAATAGAACCATATAAAGTAGATAGAACAAGCATTGACTAAGAGTCTGTTTAGGATAGTGACAATTGTCTAAGAAAATAGTTGTGAAAATGTGACAAAAGAAACTACTATCTAAAAAACTATAGTATGTATTATAAATTTTTTTTATTATTTTAAAAGTTAAAGGTAGTTTCATGTACACTTATTAGATAAGGTTGGAAAACACAACTTTTCCACCACAACTTCAAAACACAATTTCCGATACACCACCTACGGCGAGGTTCATTGAAGGTAGGAAGCTGCCTCAAATGCAGCATTAATTCTTTCTTGATCACCAACAATTAGCTTAGAAAGAGTGCCACTAAAGGGATCTTGGAATTGTTGAAGAGATGTGGGATAAAGGATCACATTTTTAATATAAACTTTGCTAAATGTGAAGGATCATAAGCAAAATCAAACAAGTCAATATTATGCGCTAGTAAAAAAACAATTGAGTCAACTATTACAAATTGGTGTTGAAGCTGTGTATCCATTGAGATAACCCCATTTAGTTGGTTAAAAATATGAAGATTATGGATGATGCAACTTGGTTGATTAACATGAGAAGGATGTTCTTAATATTTGTTGCTTGGAGGACAATTACCAAACAACATGGATGAGGGAATAGGCGCCTTCATATTAAGTTGAATGTGAGGAGTGCCATATGTTTGGAGTGAAAATAAATCATATGTTGTGGTATTTGGATGTTGATACTGGATGTTTTCTTTGGAATATTTTAACAAGCTTAATTGTAATGCCCAATCAATTGACAATGAAAGCAAAAGCTAGTTATGTAATAACACAAAATTTTAGTTATCAAAATATTGTCCACATCGACGTAATAGTCTCCCGATTTTGTCCCATTAGTGTAACTTCTCAAAAAGGTACATATCCTAAATGGGAAAAAAATGCTCATGCCAAAAGCTTAAGCTCTCAACTATTGAGATATTATACATTTAGCTTAAGGGTCTTACAGTTTTGTCCCATTGATATAATTTATTTGGAGATCTCCTCCCAAAAGTGCTAAACTTTAGAGTTTCTAATAAAATTATAATCATTACACCAAAAGGGGCATATATGTTTAAGAATATGGCTTTATTCTACATGAAGGGGTTTCATATTCTTCTTTATTTAAGTAATTAACATCTTCCATGGGGTCTTTAACCCAAAATAATCAACAAGGAAATAGTATTTTAGAGGCAACCTCTACAAGTTCAAGATGTATCTCCCACCAAATAGCACTTTGTCTCATCTAAGTTTTATAAGGTGGTTCCATCTTTATTAATCTTGAGTTATTTCATATTTTTCTCTACTTAAGTAACTAACATACTCATTAGTGTTATTAACCAAAATTCATCCATCAAATATATAAATTACTAGAGGTGGCCTTTATAGGTTCAAATGATGGCTCTTACTATATAACATTTTATCCCATCTAGGGTTCAAGAGATCACACATTTTAAGAGTTTACCCAAACTATTTAAGTTGAATGAGGCTAAACCCCTAAATATTGAGGCGAGTTTTAGTATAATTATTAAAATTTCATATAAATCCTCAAAAGTCAAGCGCACTCATATAAGAGCATCCTTGAGATGTGACCTTATGGGCTCCAAAAATTTGCCATCGACCTCTCGATAATTTTGAATTGAAGAGAGTATGATTTAAGACGTCAGTGTAATTTTCAGAAGATAGATGAGATAGTAGATAAGACACTATCTAGAGATTTCATCCTCATTTAGTGAAGACTTTAGATCTGATTCGATTTTTTATTGGCCAAGCCCTTATAATTAATTATCCTCTCTTATTAGAGAGAACTTTGATTAAAGGCGTTAGGTTGCTTAATGTAGCGATATAGTAGCGATATATGGAGCTTTAGAATTTAAGATTATAAATTCATCATTTCAACTTAAATGGATGGTTGAATGATGATGTCTAATCTAGATCCCATGGTTATCTATTTATCTATCCACATCTGCTTGGTCGAGGAGGTAGTCATGAAGGATCCTTATCAACAACATGAATTATCATCCAAAAGTCCTTGTAGACGGGGTGGTGTTTTCTAGAAGGCGAGCTTAAGTATACTTTAGCTAACGAGGACTATTTGCCCATTAAGTACTTTTGATTCACTCAAAGGGTATAATCATTGGGGAGATCCTTTACGATCATGATGCTATAATCTGGGAAACCACGTCGGAGGACTCGGTCGTAATTGCTTCATCGTGGAACTCTTGAATTGATGGAACGTCATGTCTAGGCGAGATTGATTGAGAGTGAACAAAGTAGAATATTTGATTTGACATTGGCTCCTTTATGAGCTAGAGTTTTCTTAATTTGTCACCTCCGATAAATAATTATAGAAGGTGAATATATTGGGTTTCACTTTAAGTTTTTAATGATTAAATGTCATTTGAGCAATTTTTATATTCATGTTTAATTTGAGTTGGATTTGATTTGAAAATAGAATCACATTTTGATGGAAGTATCCCTTTTGGTTGAAATCACCATTCAACACAGCCATCATCGGGGTAGCTAATTGATTAACTCAAATATACTTGAGAACTTTAGATCTGCCATTTCTTTAGCTCTTAATAGAGGATCGAAATGTTTGTCATATAATTAACCTATATTTTACTATGTTGAAATTCTTATAATAGATTTTTAGGTTTTCTTAACCCAGACCGAGTCTTAAGACTAAACTGGGAAGCAACCCACACAGCATCCTCATACACTTGAATTTAAATATTCAACATAATTAATGCTGCGGTGTATCAAGAATTTAACTAGCAACGTTCTATCGATGTGTTCTATCAGATGTTATAAATTGATTTAGATTGTAGTTTAAAATATTACTCACTTAGTTTCTTATTGAATTTTTCAATTCTCTCAGCTTGATTATGTTCAATTTAAATCACTTTTAATGAGTTATACAAATTTCGGTATTTATTGCTTTATCACTACTCATGCTATTAGTTAACATTATAATCATCTCCATATTTGTACAAGAGTTATTAAACCCAATTTAGATTCACCGTTAACTCCATATTAAAGTTCATATTTATTTGAAAATTAGACTTCAAACTTATTGCAAGTCTCTTATGAATTTAGTATTTACCTCCCCAAGTTTCACTTGCATTTAACTTTAGTATCCTAATTTGTTTAAACGTATTAAACAACGAATCAAGCACTCATTTAGCAATAAATTAAGTGACTAAATTCACCTTCACTTAGTACATTTTCATAGGATAATAATGTTTATTGAGCACGACACCCTCTATTATTACTTTAAGGTACATGTGAACTCCACATTCCCTTTTCATTTTATTTTGGTTTGAGACTTTATGCTTCACCATTAATTTGATATCCAATTAATTTTAAGTTGAAGTCTTAAAATTTGATGAAAATTCAGCAGCCTCCTAGCGTAATCCTGTAAGTCAATGTTTTTGATATCTCGATATAATTGGTATCTATTAAACTCATGAAACATAAGAACATATATGTTTGATCAAGGCAATTAGCTTTTCCAACATTTGTTATCAGATGTGATATAAAGCTTCAATGAAGCATTTTGAATTTTACTCATTTCCTACTAACAGTCATTACGATAGGGATAACAAGAACCAATTTTTTTTTTAGTGTCCTTAAATACTTGATTTTCATCCAAATCTGTCATGTTATATGGCACATTTGAAAGAGCGATTAGAATGAGCAGTCTTTTCCTTCTTTCTCTTTCTTTTGATTTAGCATTTTTGAACCATTCTGGATTTATCATTTTAATTAATAATAACTAATTTACTTTAAATTTTGTTTTAAATATACTTTTTAGTTGTCCATAAGTTTTATCGGTCATCAGATTAAAATTGTTGTAGATGATCATTGCATTTAGTTATTAAATAAAAGATAGTATTATGCACCGATAACATCGAACTTTAAAGAAATAAATAAATAAATTTCTTAAATAATATAAGAAAATACTAATTCATCCGATTTGATAACCGTTGATTTGTTATACATCATCTTAACGAATATGTAAATATCAAGTCATTATCACTGGAAGATTATAAAAATATTTATAAAGATAATGAAGAACTAAAAAGGATAAGCAATTCAATAATTTAACATAATGAAAATTTAATCGAAATCTGATCTATTGTTCCTAATAAATACATACGACAAGATTTCTAACGTATATCAGAGTCAAGATTTACGAAGAAATAAAGAACCATTCAAGTTAGTGAAAATCATAACATTTTTTAAAAATATATTTATATTCAATAAAATGATTTTAAAGTTATTTTCCCCCAAAAAAGGAGTTTTAAGCTTCAAGCTTCTCGAGAGAGTCGTGGTTACTGGAAACATAAAAAACTCCAAACAATAATTTCATACAAATTAAAAATTCTCCATAAAAATCCGCTATAATTTCAATCGAAGTTGGCTTGTCTTCTACCCCCTTTATGATTAACTCTTAAGAGCCCGTACAAGCAAATGTGTCTATTAAAGAGATGAGCTTCTCCTCATAGCTTACAACTAGAGGAAGAAGGCATTGGAGAGAGAGAGAGAGAGAGAGAGAGATCTAAGTAAATAATTTGGAGCTGCAGATGGAGAGATGACATGATATTGGGTTGGCTCAGTCAGCGATCGGCAACGGTGCGTCGGCACCTTCCCTTTCTGTCAAGGCTGAGCCGAGCCAATATCACTTCTTCTTTTCATTACTGTGATCACCACCTTGTTTCCATATTCAGCATTCATATTACTGATCAGGTATGTGTTTTTGTTTTTAATGAAAAGAGATGAATTGTGAAGTATGTGACTGAAACATATGATTTTAAAGAATTAATCTTCTGTTTTGATTATTGGCCCATGGATCCATTCACTTAAATAGATGTTCTTAAAAGATTTACATACATATCATTGAATTCTTAAATGTTTAAAATCTTATACTTAAATTTTTATATTTATTATCTATATATTCAGATGTTCGTTCGTTCGTTTGTTACTGTAGTATGTATGTGTGTGTATAAACTGCTTGTTTTAGTCACTGCATCTTGTTTGATGTTTGAGTAAGCCTTTCACCGCTCAAAAAATTTAAGACTGTCAAGTTATAAAATGCCAAAAATCATAAGATAAATTTGTGTGGTGATTTATATTAGTTTGAATTTTTTTTAATATTATTTTGATGTTGAATTATTTGGTTATTATATCTACATTATTATTATAAAAAATATTTGTGATATAAATATGAAACTTTAGTTTTCCATTTTATTTACCTAATATCTTAACCATTAATTTTATAATTTTAAAACAATTTTCCTAATTTAAATCACAAACTTATATCCACCATGCCTCTCCAACGTAATCATCCCTCCTTTCAATGGAAGAAACAGTGATGCTTCTATGATTACTGCTTATCAGTCAAGAGTCACAATGTTCTTCATTTGTGCTCCCGCTCCCATGAAGGAAAACATCCTTGTCGTTCATCCTCAAATTAATTTTAAGAGGATAGATTACTTTCATATGGACTCCACCATTAATTCCAAGGTTATATGTCATCTATATAGAGTTCTTAACTCAATTCTCTCAGCCTTCTGCAACCTTCTTCAAAGCAAGAAACTGTATATATATACTTTGTAGTTTTCCTTAATTCGTCTCTTCCCATGGAAGTAAGGAAAAAATAAGGTTGCAGTAGTATAATTTAGATTTGTTTAAGCAAAGTTTTATACTAATGATGATAGTGTTCAGTTTAATACAAATTAACTTTAATAATTGTAATTAAAATAATACTGATGATGATATAAAGTTGCGCCCTTTTTAGGATATTGCTTATTTCTCTCAGAAGCTTCTAATTATTATTGTATATATAATTATTTTACAGTATTTTGAACTTATATCATGAATATAATTAATCTCTAATATTGATTTATTTATTTTTTCCAGATTAAAGTTAGTATGGTTAAAGTTTAGTATTGTGGCTAGACTTTTGTAGAATTGATATATGGAGCAAAAGTTGCTCGCTTTTTAACCTGAGGGATTGTATACAGTTGGTTATTTTGTATGCAATAAGAATTTGTTACCACAGATTTTCAAGATGAGCAAAATCTTCTATTGTATTTGGATTAGATACTATCTTATGGGGGCAAAATTAAGGATTAAGCATTTTAGAAGTTATTGTAACATTGAGTTGTCAAATTTTATTTTAGTTGCTATCAGAGGCGGACCCCTCCCCCCCTCCTAAAAATTTTTTTATCATTTATTTTTGTCCTAACATATAAATTTGTCCATTCTGAAAATTGATGTTGGTTCTACCTCTGGTTCCTATAGCCAAAGAATAATTTATAAGGGTAGCAATATAGATCTTAAAATTATTGAATTTACTTTAAAATGGATGGTAATCTAATGACTGAATTTTCTTTTTCCTTTTGAATTACACATGTATTATACTCATACCAATCCAATGATTCAGATCTATCACAACTTTTTTTTTTCTTTGTTATAGCATTTGTACAAGCAAATTAGTAACAAAAAATAAATAAATAAATAAGGTTTAAGATTGTTAAGAGGTATCTCCAATGCCATGATGATGCAAAAAAAAGAAATATTGGAACCACATCAATATACTTTTAAAATTTCCCCTTTTTTATGTAGTCAAAAATTTTGGAATAACAACAAAGTTTTATCCCACTACATGGGGGTTATATAAATCTTTTTTTTATTATTGTGTCATATTAAATGTCAAATTCTCATTTAATTCTAACAAATAAGAACTTATTTTATAATTCCTAATCAACTTTTGGGGTCTACCTCCATTTTTTTTAGGTCAAATCTAATATATCCACTCTCATAATTAGGTCATCGATGACCAATTTTTATGTGACTAGCTAAAGCAACTCTCTTAATCTTATCTACCACTAGAGCTACTCCTTTTCATGTATATATTTATTTCATATTTTATCTGTAAGTATAAACTCATCCACCTAAACATCCTCATCTTTGCAACACTTTACATAATTTTATGCTTCTCTTTTATTGGCCAAGATTCTACATCATAAAGCATTGTAGGTCTCACCACCATATTACAGAATATATTTTCCCTTAAATCTAAGTGGTACTTTTATATCACATAATAGGGCCAATGCATTCCTCTACTTTGGCCATCCAACTTGAATTCTACTAGCAACATTCACATCTTTTACACCATCACTTTGAATAATAGACCCAAGATATCTAAAATATTAAAATATGACTTAGTCACCCATTATCACAACCCCACTACTAGATCTTCTACTAAAATTGCACTTGTTTTGATTTTAGATCTACTAAAATGAAAGCCTTTAGACTCTAAAGTTGACCTCCATAATTCAAGTTTCTCTTGAACTCCCTTTATAGTATTATCCACAAGAAAAAATATTATTAGCAAAAGCACCAAGATACACCCTCCTAAAATGTATAGTAATAAAATTTCATTACTAAAGCAAAAATATATGAGCTTAAAGTTGATCATTGATGTAATTTAACTAAAATAGGAAAATAATCAGTCAATCCTTGTGTTTGAACACAGGTAACAACTCCATTATATATAGCTTTAATGACTTGAATATAAGCAATATTTACTCTTTTCTTTCCAAAAGTCTTGACATTTTATCATATACTTTCTATAAGTCAATAGATATCATATGTAGATCCTTCACACGCTCTTTATACTTCTTCATCAAACTTCTCAACAAATATATAACATCCATAGTAGACCTACTCGGCATAAAATCAAATTAGTTTTGAGAAACTTTTGTAGCATGTCTTAAAATTATTCTTTCCCATACTTTGTCTCATTAACTTAATCCCTATATAATTTGCACACTTTTGTACATCACTTTTATTCTTATAAATAAAAATCTACAAACATTTTCTTATCCGACATCATTTTAATCTTCAAAATAATATTAAAAAGATTAATAAGCTAATAAATTATTTGATCTCTTGTGCATTTTCACACCTCTATTGGAATATCAACAAGTCATCTGTTTTTCCACACTTTATTTCCTTTAAAGCCTTTCAAACTTTTGTTTCACTAATATGACGATAAAATAAAACTCTCTATTTTTATTTAGGGTACTAAGGTCACTAAAGTAAATCATATTCTCACAATCTTCATTAGAAAGTTTATTAAAACATGTCATCCACCTAGGTTGAATATTTTTTTCTAAGAAAAGCACATTTTGACTTTTTATTTTTTTTATTTTTTTGTTATATCATTTGTACAAGTAAATTAGTTACAAAAAATTCAATTTAAAATTGTCAAGAGACATCTCCAATGCAATAATGATGTCAAATATATGAAAAATTGGAACCCACATAAATATACATTTAAAAATTTCTCCTTTTTTATGTAGTTATACATTTTGAAATAAAATAAAGCAAATTATGGGCGCATTGTATGTATGTTATCCTTGTGTGCTTTTAAAATAGTTCATGAAGACTTTTGTATGTGATTATCCAATCTACTTTAATTATGAATTAATATAATGGATAATAAATTTGATATCTCGTATTATTATTGCATTAAAATACGAATCTTTTCTTTATTTTTATCATAATTCAAAATTCCACTTGTACAAACATGTTAAACACCAACTTAACATAAAATTAATGATAAAATATATGTATTTCAATGCACTATCAATTTATGATTATCCATATTAGTTATATATTAATTTTATTTTGCATTAGACTCTTTATGCTGAATTTTTTTTACTATTTCATATATATTGTTATTTTTGTGTGCTTTCATGAGAGACATTCTTCAAGAATTTTTTATATATATTTAATTTTGTAATTTTGGATACAAAGCACATATTTAACTCATTTAATTTGCATTTCATTAATCATGTTCCCATTGGTTTTTCAAAAGTATAAAAAATACACTTGACATATATGCAATTATAATAAACGGCACTTAGCTTAATTTTAATTTCTGATAGGAAAAAAAAAAAGAGTTTTATGAACTCCTCTAAGTGGTTTCTTATTTTTCTATAGTTTTGATTAAAGTTACTCAAATAAATTTGGTTTGAAAAATATCAACAAGAGAATAATAATAGAAGTTTATTTGTTTATGATCCCTTTTGTATTTAGCATTTTAATAAATGATAATTATTTTATTTAAAAATTATTTTTAAATATATATTTTAGTTGTTCCTAAGTTTTATCGGGCATCAGGTTAAAAGTTATAGATAATCGATGAATTTAGTTATTATATAAAAGAATAATGCTCCGATAACATCGAACTTTATTAAAAATAAATTTCTTTAAAAATATGAAAAATACTAATTTATCCGATTTGATAATTACATCATCTCTACAAATCAGGTCATTATCGCTGGAAGATTATAAAAATATTTATATAGATAAAGAAGAAATAAAAAGGATAAGCAATTCATTAATTTAACATAATGAAAATTTAATAGAAATCTCTATTGTTCGAACTAAATGCATACGACAAGATTTTTTAATGTGTATCAGTCAAGATTTATAAAGAAATAAAGAACGATTCAAATTAGTGAAAATCATAATATATATTTTTTAATATTTATATTCAATAAAAGAGTTTAAAGCTATTTTCCCCCGAAAAAAGGAGTTTAAAGTTACAAGTTTCATGAGAGAGAGTCGTCGTCACTGGAAACATAAAAAACTCCGAACAGCAATTTCATACAAATTAAAATTCTCAATAAAAATCCGCCATAATTTCCATCAAAGTCGGCTTGTCTTTTCCACCCTTTCCGTATAAGCAATTGACGGCTATTAAGGTCGAGCTTCTCCTCATAGCTTACAACTAGAGGAAGAAGGCATTGGGAGAGAGAGAGAGAGAGAGAGAGTCTAAGTGAATAATTTGGAGTTGCAGATGGAGAGATGACATGATATTGGGTTGGTTCTGTCGGCGATCGGCGACGGTGCGGCGTCGGCACCTACCCTTTCTGTGAAGGCTGAGCCGAGCCAATATCACTTCTTCTTTTCACTACTGTAATCGACTCCTTGTTTCCCAGTTGTGCATTTGATATTACTGACCAGGTATGTGTTTTTTTTAAAATTTTTTTTTTTTTATGAAGAGGAAAATATTATAAATAAAATTTAATTTTTCGAGTAAATATAAAGCTCAAGTGCCTAAATAACATCAATTATATTCAAAAAAAATATTTTTTTTTATTTTGAATAAATTGCTTCGCTTAGCTGCTGCAACTCCATATTCAATTGCCTCTCATCATTCTCTTGTTTGAGCAAACCTTAAAAATCAAAAGTATGCAGTGTAATGGAAGATTTTTTTTTTATTATTATTATTTTTATCTCATGTGATGATTTATATTAACTTGAAGTTAAATTCTTTGCGGGTTAAATAATACACCCTTGCTTTGCTCTCTTTTATTTTTATTAGAAGAATATTAATTATTTGAGGGTAATTTGTGAGGATTTTGTCAGTCTTAAATTTGAATGACAGATTGAATTCATTCTCTCTCTCTCTCTCTCTCTCTCTCTCTCTCTCTCTCTCTCTATATGTATATAGTGAGATTTGATCAAATATTATTGAATATATATGAAATTCTAATATATATTTAATGAATTTGGATCTTTTCTTATAAAATAAAAACTATAAGGAATTCTTTATAGGAAATTTTCTCCATTTGTTAATGGGGAAAGAATATAGTCATAATAACATTGATGTGCTTTGAGGGTATAACAAAGGGGGAGAATGTGAAATCAATGAAGGAAAGAAGAGTGTTCTATATCTATTTTGGATGCTTGAATGGTGTTCGAAACTGGTAAGGAAAAGGAGTTGATTTTCTATGTTTTTTTAAGGAATTTGATCTATTGATTTCTACAGTAATTGAAAGGTTGAAATCTTTATTTTTATTTTAGAAAAAAACACATTTTTTAAAAAATAGAACTCAAGATACATTAAAAAAAGGAGCATTTACATTAATATAATTCAATTCTTATATATTTATATGTCATATTTATAATAATAATATTTCAAATTTTAATATTATATAAAAATAGCATCATCAATATATTTTAAAGTGAATATTCCATATGTAAATGCATAAGAATTGTGTTATGCTTGTAAATTTCTCTCTCTCTCTCTCTCTCTCTCTCTCTATATATATATATAAAGCCCAAACAACAAGATAGTATAAAAAACAAAATAAGGACAGGGAAAGAAAAGTACCAAAACAGCAGGCTTTGAGTTTTCAAAAGCGAAGTTAATTTAAGAACAAAATCTGTGCGCGTGACTAAAATTCAATTAAAATTAAACTCAAGAACATAAAATAAAGTAAAATTTACATTACATTCATTTTAAAATAAAACAGCATATTTAATCTATTATAACTTGATATATCATTCTAAAATTTATAAATCAAGCATAAATACAATCAAATTAAATGATTTAGTGAGATAAATCCAAAATCGTCAAATCACAAATGAGAAATCAGCTTCAAAAATTACTAAACTTGAACATTTGGATTATCAATGACACCAAATTTGGCGTCTTATATGAATGGGTGGCTCGGCGAGACAAATCCAACGGCTAAGATCACTTAAATCGAAGATCGTTTTGACGGTAATCACAAAAAATTATCATGATTAAATAAATCAATATCTGTCAGATGGATTGTTTGGGATTTTATTTCTGATAATAAAATCTTAATCCATAAATAACTCATTCTTATCGTGAAGGGAGGAGGAGCTAATTGAATTTGGGAGAAAGTTGGAGAGCTAAAGTTTGAAGTTAAATTAAATCGCATTTGTTGCATACTTTATTATGCATCATACACAATATTACTCCAATATATATACATGGTTGTTGTTTACTATGAAATTCTCGTTATCGACTTTCTCACGTATGAGTTTGTATTTATTATCGACTTAAACATGTCTAAATTATATATATAGTAGTATTATTTTTTATTTTTCCATAATTTTTCTACATTTGAGATTTTTTCACATAAAAATTATAAAATTATTTATTTATTTTTCAATTATTTATGTATATGCTAAATTTTTTAACAAAGTTATAATATAAAAATTCTATAGCAATTGATTTTCAAAAACTAACGAATATAATCACAACAAGATGGTAGAAAAAACAAAATAAGGACGGGATTATTTTTAAAATAGGCTTAGTGCTAATGATAATTAGTTATTAAAAGAAAAAAATATAATTAGCAACATAGGCCAGTCGATCAAGCGGTTTCGCGATGTCTCCACGTCGTATGTCTGACGACGACTAACTTCTTTTTTTTTTTTTTTTCTGGTTTGTAACGGCGGGGGGAGAACGGCGGGGGAGAGAGAGAGAGAGAGAGAGAGAGAGAGAGAGAGAGAGAGAGAGAGAGAGAGAGACAGACCTTTTTTTTTTTTTTTATAACGACGGGGAGAGAGAGAGAGAGAGGAAGATTTTATTTTTATTAATTTTTTTAAATAATATAATTATTTAAAATATATAATTTAAAAATATTTTTTATAAAATATTTAATAACTAAATATTTATATATTTAGTTATTAATTTTTTTATTTATATATATAATTAAATATATAATTTAAAAATATTTTTAATTATATATATAAATTTATAAATTTATTTAATATTTTTTTATTAATTAATATAATTATGTATAATATATAATTTTTATTAATTTTTGTCAATATATAATATAAAATATTTAAAATATATAAATAAATAAATAAACAAAAGAATAAATTATATAAATATTTTATAAACTATATAAATAAAATAATTATATATATATATTTATAAATTTATTTAGTTATTTATATATTTAAATTATATAAATATTTTAAGTTATATAAATAATTTAAAATATTTAAATATATATAAATAAATAAATAGTTATATATATATATATATATATATATATATAATTAGTTATTTATTTATTTAAAATATTTATTTCTTTAAAAATATATAATTAGTTAAATAAATAAATAAATAAATAATTGTAAATTATATAAATATTTAGTTATTTATATATTTATAAAATATTTAGTTATTAATTTATTTATATATATATATATATATATATATATATTTATTCATTTCTTTATTTATTTATTAAAATTATTTATTTATTTATTTTTTATATTTTTTATTTTTTATATTTTTTGTTTTTTATTATTGTTAAAGACTTATATTAATAAAATATATATATATATATTATATATATATATAATATATATATATATATGTATATATATAATATTATATATAATTAAAATATTCTATAAATTATTTTTAAATTATTTATATAACTTAAAATATTTATATAATTTAAACATATAAATAACTAAATAAATTTATAAATATATATGTATATATATATATATATAATTATTTTATTTATATAGTTTATAAAATATTTATATAATTTATTCTTTTTATTTATTTATTTATTTATATATTTTAAATATTTTATATTATATATTAACAAAATTAATAAAATTATATATTATACATAATTATATTAATTAATAAAAATATTAAATAAATTTATAAATTTATATATATAATTAAAAATATTTTTAAATTATATATTTAATTATATATATAAATAAAAAATTAATAACTAAATATATAAATATTTAGTTATTAAATATTTTATAAAAAATATTTTTAAATTATATATTTTAAATAATTATATTATTTAAAAAATTAATAAAAATAAAATCTTCCTCTCTCTTTCTCTCTCTCCCCGTCGTTAAAAAAAAAAAAAAAAAAAAGGTCTCTCTCTCTCTCTCTCTCTCTCTCTCTCTCTCTCTCTCCCCCGTTCTCCCCCCGTTACAAACCAGAAAAAAAAAAAAAAAAAAATAGTGGTGGCCAGTCGTCCGTCAAACGGACGACTGGCAGTGTTGCCAGTCGTCCGTTTGACGGACAACTCTATTTTAATTATATTTTTTCGTCTTAAATAACTAATTATCATTAGTACTAAGCCTATTTTAAAAATAATCCCAATAAGGACGGGGCAAGCAAAGTACCAAAACAGCGGGCTTTGAGTTTTCAAAAGCAAAGTTAATTTAAGACCAAAATCTGTGTGCGTGACTAAAATCAAATTAAAATTAAACTCAAGAACATTAAATCAAGTAAAATTTATATTACATTCATTTTAAAATAAAACAGCATATTTAAATCTATTATGACCTATTTTTTTAGACTAATTATCACCGTAAAATGAATTAGGGTTGCTAATTATTTAAAGAAAATCGATTAAAATCAGAAATTTTAAATTTGGATCGATTTTTTAATTTTATTTTGAATTTTGGAGTTAATTTTAGCTAAATTCGGTTTTTGGATTATGAATCGGATTTAAAAATTTGTAATAAAAAAAACCGAAAATCCGAAATTTAGCCATAGCACCTTATGATTAGTAGTCGTACTCGGCGACTCCGTGACCCGTTAGTTCCTTCGTTACTGCTCATGCCCCCGCAAAAAAACAAAATCGGATATTACAGGCTAGCCAGCGATTAGGGAGCGAAAAAAGCAGGCAATCCATGGCGGCATTGTTCTACTTCTCTAGTTCTCTTCGACTTTTGTTCGACTCTTCGTTGTAGTTGTCGACATTTTCATTCTATTCATGATTCATCTGTTCTCTTCTCGGCTTCTCCCTTCTCGCCTCTCATCGTCTTGCCTTAAATTCTTCTCTCTTATAAAGTTTTCTCTGTTCTGTCTATCTCGATTCTCGGTTCTCACTTATGATACCATGTTTTGTCAATAGCATTCAAAGCGGCATTTTGTCTCGATTCTCATGAATTCTTTTATCTGGACTTTGTTAGTGTTTTCTGCTTTGGTCCTTTGGAGACTTGGAGTCGGAATTGTTTACTATTCCAATATATGCAACTCTTCCAGTATATTTTTTGTCATGTTTCATGAGCTCTTAAGAAAGTAACCCTTCATGGCTTATCTTTCATTTGAAATGAGTGGGATTATCTTTGTATGAACTTTTATATTTTTTTAAGATGCCATATTTTTCTGCGTTGTATTCATATTATTCATAATTTTGTATTATCTTTATGCGAACTTTTAATAATTTTCGGTTTTAAAATCGAACCTAAAATCAAAATTTTTTTTAGATTGGATTGGTTATTATATTAAATCTTATACGGATATTTTGATTCAATTTCAAATAAACAGTTACTAAATTAAAAAATCGATCCGTCCGTAATGAATTCTAAAATGAATGGATATAAACAAATATGATTTGTAGATTTGAAAGACTCGTTATTTATTAATTTTTTTATAACTTTTTAATAAACGTTTTTATTGGGGTTTATGACCAAATCTTTTGAACTAATAATAAAAAGTACTATTTCAAAACTTGTTGAGATACAAGGCGTCTTTTTAGTGGTTGAAACTTTTGACTTCATAGTCTTAGTTTTAAGTTCTAGTTGTAATTAAATTCGTTCAAATGTAAAAAAAAAAAAAACTTGTTTTGATACTATTTTAAAAGTACTAATAAAATTTGTTTGTAGAAGTTATGGACAAGACCCTACCTAAAAGAAAATTAAATATTTTATTTTATTTTAAAATAAAATATATTTGATGATGATAATTAGTTTTAAAAGTAAATTATTTTTAATGCTTTTAAAACTATACTATTTATTTAAAAAATAAAAATACTTAAAAATACATAAACAAAATATATTTTAAAAATGATATAAAAATAAAAATAAAAAAAGATAAAATAAAATTGATCCCAAATATGGTCCAAATTATTTAGCAAACATAATCATTTTGTTTAGCTAGTATGTAGTATTCTCTCAGGTGCATTTAGTATGAGATCAAAAATAATAATCTTACGTGCTCTTTAATCTCGTCTCAATGTTTTCTTTCATTTTAATACTTACAAAATAATTTTGAATGTTTTCTTAGAACGATATATTAATAGGGGTGTATATTAGTCGGTTCAAATAAAAAAATTGAACCAAATCGATCTTATTTGATCGGTTCAGTTCAGTTTGTGAACTTACGGTTTAATTTTTTTATTATAAAAATTCAGCTATTTGACTTTTTATTTGATTTTAACAAAAAAAATCGACTTAACTGAATAAACTGAATAAATCAATATAATTTATAAATCAAATATAAATATATAATTTTGATTATAATAACTTAAATCATTTCTATAAATTTGTTTATTTCTATTTGCCTAAGTAATTTTTAATGTATACTTTTTTATTAAATTATGCTTTAATTACTTAGTTTATAAAAAATTAAAAAAATTTATTTTATTTACATGTTATTCGATTTAACTCGAAATCTAATCGAATAAATAGAATTATAATTTAGATTAGTCGGTTCAATTTTATACAATATTTGGCCGGTTCGACTGTTTTGAGTTAAATGAGAAGGTTGAGTTAAGTAATATATTGCTAAAGTTTATTTATTTATTTTCTTATCGAGTTCAAGTCAAATTTAAATTTGAAATCTTTTTCAATCACGTTTATTCATTTTTTAATTAAATCAAGTTGAATTTGATTTTCAATCAAGTCTTATAATCCATTATGTGCTTGATGTTAAATATTTAATATATAGCTTATTTTAATGGAATTTAATTAAAATTAGCATAATTCCTTAGATGTTATTTAAATTCTTTAGTGAAGTTTAAATATTAAAACGGAAAGATTTAAAACTACTTATCTAACTATGCATTGATATTTTTAGCACATATATACATTTAATAATATTAATAATATTTAAAGCATATAAATTGGAAAAAAAAATTAATATAATAACATAGAATTAAGTCATAAAAAAAAATTAAATCATCATTAACAGATCTTTTTAGTATTTTATCGAGCTAATTGTTCAACAAGCATATGTTTAAACTCATTCATTTATATGACGAGCATTTAAAATTGTATTGGAGCTTGTTCAAATACATAGATAAATGAATATAAATAAATATTACATGAATAAATATTGAGTTGTTTATGAGTGCACATATTCACTTACAACCTTATTCATATATATATATATATATATATATGACCCTAAAATTCCTCTAGTCGAAATCTTGATGCGGCAATTGTCATTGAATTGTCAGCACTTAAAATATCATTGGAAACTTTGAGCTCGGTTAAATTCAAAAGCCTCAATATAGAATATAGTTCAATTGAGCGTCTCGGCGAGGTTCAACAAGGCAAAAAATCTTACAATTCGACTTCATTTGAGCATTCAAATGCACAAAATACATCATATGATCAAGAATCATCATGGAGTTCGATGGAGAGGAGTGGTTTGGATTTTGCGTGTATTTACAGAGCGTCACTCCCGATCTATAAATAGCCCTCATTCTCATATGGGAGGCCAAGAGAGAGGAGAGCTCTAAAGATCCTCCAAGCTCGTGCCACCACTGTTGTTAACCATCAGCGCCCATTCAGATCGCCATTAGATCTGTGCGGTCATCATCCAAACCTATATCGACATCATCGTCAACATCGTATTGCAACATCGTCCATATCGCATAAAATCGCGTCAACATTATTCGTCCATCATCATTCTGCTTTGTCCTTTCTCTTTCGTAATCCGATTGTGAAGATCTTGTACAAAACGATACATAGTGAAACTTTTCTTGGGCTAGACCGTGGTTTTCCCTCTTTTCAGATTTTCCACGTAAAATTGAGTTTTATTGTTCACTCTTTAAATATTGTGTGTCTTTGGATTTCCAATGAAGCTGGCGAAAACTTTTACTCTAACTAGTTTTCGCAATGATTGATGCGTCTGGAAACTTATTCTCATTATTTCATCTTGTATGTCGACAGTTTCCAACAAGACCAATCGAGATGGAGCATTTCAAGCTTTTAAGGGCATGGCGAAGAATGAAGATTCATCAAACTTAGTTCCTTGATTTTGTCGAAAAGGACTCTCTTAATCTCAAAAGATCTTTATGTTAATATGTTAAGCATCTAATTGATTACCATCCCAAGAAACAAGTCAAAGTTGGAGGATATTTCAACATTGAGAAGAGATATAGCTTTGCAAATTATGATTTTCCAATCATACTCATGAAAAAACAAGACCAGGATTAAGGAGCAACTTTGGCTATAACCACAAATGGATGTTTTGATTCGACCTCTTCTATACAGGTTAACGTTAGCGAGAAAAGACTCTGACAAACAATCTAGGATAGGTCAAAAGGTCATTGGTGGACTTCCCACGACCTCTTCCACATAGGTTAATGTCATCGGGTAACACCCTGACAAACAACCTCGGATAGGTCAAAAATTCTCGATTCAATTGACCTCTTCCATATAGTTAACGTCATCGTAACACTCACACAATCTCGGATAGGTTAAAATCCTTGCATTCAATTGACCTCCATATAGGTTAACCATCGTAAAACTCTCCAATGATAGGTCAAAATTCTTAGCATTCAATTGATCTCTTCCATTGCGTCGCCGGGTAAAACTCGACAAACCTCGAGATAGGTCAAAATTCTTAGCGGTTTCGACCTCTTCCATACAGTTAACGTCCCGTAACACCACAAACACCTCAGATAGTCAAAATCCCCGGATTCATTATCTTTCATACAGGTTAATGTCATCGAGCAAACACATGATAAATAACCTAGATAGTCAAAGGTCCTTGGTGGACTTCCCGGCCTCTTCCACCAGTTAGCGTCGTAACACACCTGACAAACAACCTCGGATAGGTCAAAAATCTTCAACGGATTCAATTCGACCTCTTCCATACAAGTTAACGTCATCGAACAAACACTTTGACAAACAACCTAGGATAGGTCAAAAGGTACTTGGTGGACTTCCACTCTTCCACAGTTAACGTCGTGGTAACACTCTTGCAAACAACCGGTTGGGTCAAAATTCTCGCGGATTCAATTGACTCTTCCACAGTTAACGTCATTTCACTTTGACAAACAACCTCGGATGGGTCATAAATCTTGGCTTCAATTCAACCTCTTCCATCGGTTAATGTCCGAGTAACACTTTCAAACAACCTCGGATAGGTCAAAATCCTCGCGATTTCAACCTCTTCCATACAGGTCAGCGTCACCGGGTAACACTCTGACAAACAACCTCGGATGGGTCAAAATCCTCAGCGGATTCAATTCAACCTCTTCCACGGGTGCGTCATGGATAACACCACGACAAACAACCTGGATAGGTCAAAATCCTCGGCTTCAATTTAACTCTTCCACATAGGTTAACATCGCCGAGCAAAGACTCGACAACAACCTAGGATAGGTCAAAGGTCCTTGGTGGACTTCGGCCTCTTCTACAGTTAACGTCGTTAACATCATTGAGCAAACATTCGATAAACAACCTCGAATAGGTCAAAATCCCGGCGATTCAATGCGACCTCTTCCACAGTTAACATCATGGGTTGCGTTAATCACCTAACAAACAACCTCGAATAGAAAAAAATTTCATCGTTGGTCGCGACTACCGTCATTGTCCTTCTGTAGAACATGGCAATCTTAGCCGGTCACCACCATCGTCGCCGGTCATCTCCTGCTATCGGCATTCGCCACGCTTATCATCTCATTCTTGCCGACCACCCGTCGGCCGCTATCATCATTCGCCACCATCACAGTTTGCCGGTCACCACCAACATCCCCGGTCATCCCCATTGACGTCCATTACCGAATTCTAATCACCGGTTAATGCTTTGCGACCACCAGCGTTGTAACCAATACCGTCTTATCGCGCGTACCATCATCATTGCTTTGGTCATCAACAGCGTCGTGGTCATCCCCGACTGACGCCATTCTCATATTACCGTCGCATTTACTCTCACCCCTCGGCGACCCACCGTCGGTAGCCACCCGTGGCCGTCGGTAGGACTGTCGTCGGTCCTGCCGCCACCATCGCTGATCACCATCGTCGTCATCCCTGCTGCTCTGACGCCCGGTCATGCTGACAACTGCCGGTTGCTGCCGACCACCCACATTGTAGCCATCAATGGCCGGCGGCCAGCCGATCTTGTCGTCATACTCTCCATCGTCGGTCACCACCATCGTCGCCGGTCATCCCCGTCGATGCTGATGCCGGTCATGCCGGCATTGCATTGCCTTAGTTGCTACCACCCCGTATTTCACCACCGCATCGCCGCCAGACCATCGCCTCCCGTCATCCCGTGTAGGTGCATCGAGTGTTTGACTTTCTCGATACTCCCTAATGAGCATAGCGAGTGGTGTGTTGCGACACCACAGCATTCTTCTCGCACCCGCTATGCCCTATGGGGGCATTAGCAGGGTCTTGAAACCTGCAGAAAGAGAAATGGGATACATCATTTTGGCTAGGGTGAACGACATCTAATAGATATTGGCTTACTGCCTAATGGCGTGGGTGTCTTTACACCGACTATTTTCATCTTGTCGCATCTAATGAGCGCGAGGGGTTCAAACCTACAAAAAAACACAAGCTTATATATAATCACATCACACATTGATCCCACATATTCTGACCCATTTTTCTGCGCATTGCAATGATCGGTAAGGAGACGGGGTTGGATATGATGAAAGCCAAGAGAGGAACCCACCTAATGACGATGTTCCTCTTTGGTTGCGACAAGAGGAAAGGTCGAAAGGGGACATAAATAGATAATGTCGGAAACCAAGAGAGGAGCCCGCCTAATGATGGTGTTCCTCTCCGGTTGTGGCAAAATAAAATTGGAAAATGCGGTGGAAAGGGCGATGCTAGAAACTGAGGAAAGGACCCGCCTAATGACAGTGTTCTTCTCCGGTTGTGGCAAAAAAATTTTAGATTTCGACAAATCAAAATTTTTAGATTTTGGAAAAATAAATTTTTGTTTGGGAGAGGTTTTGGTGGGAGAAGAGAAAGATGAAGAAGAAGAAGAAGAAGAAGAAGAAGGAGGAGGAGGAAGAGGGAATTCAGCTAAGGAAAAGTGAGTGAGAGATGAGAATGATTTTTGAATTGGAGAAATGAAGGGAAAAATAATGAAATTTTAGTTTTATGTAAATGAGAGAAGAAATGAAATGGAGAAGGAAGAATAAGAAAGAGAAGAAAGAAAGACGAAGAAAGGGAAGAAGAAGGTGGAGTTTACCTTTTTCAGTTTAGAGGATGAGAGGAAAAAGTGGTTTTTGGATTTTCGAATGAGAGAAGAAGGAGCTTACCGTTTGGTTGGAATGAGAGGAAGAAGCCCTTCGATTTTGGAGAAGGAAGCATGAATGATTGGAATTTGGAAGAGGGAGCTCGCGTGCATGAAGGGGAAGCTGAGGGCTTGTCATTCGCATGGAAGGGTTCGATCGCATGTGAGAGGGAGATTCTAGAGTTTGGTTTCCTGTGTGCATGAAGAGGAGCACGTTAGAGTTTGCATGGAGAAGGGTTTAGGGCTGAACCGGGTTCATTATAGTAGAATTTGGGGATTTAGATTAGATTTATGTCTTGAAATTGATTTTTAAATTAATTAATCAACTTTAATGTGAACTTTACGTTGACATGATTAGATAATCAATATATATATAAGGTTGTTATGATATTTCGAACACAACAACGTAGTCCATTTCACAATCGGAGGTCATTTGGTTCAAGTCGATGTCAAATTGAGTCAATTTCAACTCAAAATATGCGTTGTCACTTTTGACTACTCGATGTTTGCGCAGACTTGTCCAAATTGAGTGTGAATAGTTTTACTTGATAGATTTCAATGTTTTAAAGCTAATGGCACAATCAATTTCATAAACGGAGGTTATTTGGCTTACGTCGGTGCTTTTTGACCTCGATATATGTGCAGGTGCATTGATGACTTGATTGCTTGATCGGTTGATCATCAAGTTGTGCAATATTTATACTCTAACCAGTTTCAATATTTTAAACACAATGGCGAAGTCTGTTTATCGATCGGAGGTCATTTGAGTTGATTTTGGCGACGTCTTGTGTATTTCAGCCTCGATTTATGTGCTATCACTTTCAATCATTTGACATTTGTACAGACTCATCCAAATTGAGCATGGATAGTCTCATTTGATAGTATTCGATATTTCAAAGCTAATAACGTGATCAATTTTATGAACGGAGGTTATTCGAATATCATCGTAGCTTCCTGACTCTGATATGTGCGTCAATACATTGATAGCTTGATCAGTCGATTGTTAGATTGTTTAACATTTATATTCCGATCAATTTCAATGTTCTGAACATGACAACAAAGTCTGTTCATCCATTGGAGGTCATTTCGATTATTTTTGGTGACATCCAGTGCATTTTGAGCCATGATTTGTGCACTGTCACTTCCGAAGTCTGTCAAATTTGACTTGTAGGCTTGACTCGACTTATGAGACATACATGGAAGTCAAAAAATGCCCTCCAACAAATGTGATTTGTGCATGGAGTGAGTTGCGTTTGTTGAAAACTTGTTGACCCTTTAGGCTGACTATAGAACTTGGACTATTTCAGCTTTGAATGCAATAGCTTACGGAGCTCTGATAGGATTTGTCATTAGTATGATGCCTTATTTAGGACATGTTAAATGACAGGCTTGACTGATTTGTTAGAATTGGCTTGTCAGATAGATAAAAGTTCTTACACCATCAACTCTCTACTTTAATGGCTTTGTTGAAGATATCTTTTTTTATGTCCTTGCATATTTGAGTTTCCTTCAATCCTTATTTTGTGCTTGATTGGATTTGTTGGAGGAATTGGTTTATTTATTTTGATGAATGACTCCGCTTGGGAATTGGCTTATTCGTGCTTGGACAGATTTGAAATTCCTTCTGTCCTAGTTTTAAGCTTGACTGACTTGATGAAAGATTAACCTTTTTTGTCCATATTGACTTGTTAGAAAGTGTATGTATGCCATAAATCCTGTGCTTACTGCCTTGATAGACTCATTGAAGGGTACATATAGATGACCCAGCTTTCCGGCTTATATAGGGTCAATATTGAGTTATCAGTCTAGCAATGTGTGCTTTAACAAACTGAATAACTACAAAATTCCTTTAGTTCGACCATCGGCTTTATATGAACTATGGAATTGCTTCCTCGATCCTGTGCTTTATGCTTTGACGGACTTGATGAAGAGATTAGCTTTGATCTGTGGTTTGAGCTTGATCAGATCATTAGAGAATAAGTTGAAATATCACTCTGCGGGCAATATATAGATTGAATTGAGGCAACCCTGAATTGAGAGTTTTCTCAGATTATCTTGATTTATCGGTCAAGTAGAAAGATTTCTTGGATCCTGGTTGCTTGTAATCACTAAGCTGAATTTGGTTTGGGATTGAACAACTATCATCATTGAACTGACGAGCAGGGGCTCTTTCACTGCGGCCTTTTCTCATGGCTTGTTGAGTGAGGAAAGCATCAACAACTCAACCACATTTGGGCTTATTGAGTTCAACCTTTAGAACCTACTCGAGTCTTTGACTTAAGCTGTGATGGATTGGTGATTTGGTCATCGGACTAACGAATGAGGGCTCTTTCACTGCGGCCTTTTCTTGCAGCTTGTTGAGTGAGGAGAGCGTCAGAAACTTGACCATTTGTGAGTTAGTTGAGTTCAACCTTTAGAACCCATCCGTGTTCTAAACTTTAGGATGTAGAGGTTGGTGTTTTTCCAACTCAGTTGATTGAAGCTTTCAAAATCGGGAGTTCATCTGACTTGATCTCCAAAATTTGACAAATCTAGGAGATAAATTTTTGACATTTAGGGTCGTCTTTTTATGCATAGAAATTGATTCTTTTTTTTCTTGTAAGAACCTGCAACTTAATAATAACAATTATGGATATATTCAAGAATTTTAACATAAAGCTTGTTGTCAACTTGAATCAAAATATATTCGAGAATTTCATCTTATAGCACGATGTCAACTCAAATAAACTTAACATAAACTAAAAATGCTCTCTGTCTTGCAGGGGAGATTCTAAAGCACATTTAGGAGAACTTTCAAGATAAAAATATGCAAATATATCAATATTTGAATTGATATGATTTTAAGAGGATTTTAACATGTAACATTAATTTTATCTATGTATAGAAATCTAAAATGCCCCCTATGTAATAAGAAAATTTTCATAGAAAAGTTATTTATATAGAGTGAGTATATTTATTTAGGGATCTCAGCATGAAGCACGATGTTGACCTAAATAGATATGCTAAAAAATGCCCCCTATCTTACAGTGAGATTTCTATTGTACCTCGAGAATGTATTCATCATGTATAATATTTTTTCAGGTAATGACCATTAATTGGCGGCATTGGTCTTTCACCCTTTAAGTCAATGAGTTGGTATGTCCCTCATTGATATATTTTCTGAATGATAAAGGGCCCTCCCAATTAGGCTCAAATTTGCCACCAAATTTTTGATTGGGAATAATTGGCCTTCTTAACACTAGGACCAATTCCCTTTTTGGAATGTTCGAGACCGCATCGTATGGTCAAAAGCCCTGAACATCTTTGCTCGATAGACTTCTAGATTTTGATGAGCTTATAATCTAACTTCATCAAGTACGTCGAGTTCTTCCATTCTTAAATGAGCATTTTAATCTTCATTTAGATTGTATTGGATGGCTACTCGAAGTGAAGGCAACTTAACTTCAAGCGGAAGAACTACTTCAATTCCAAATACTAATGAATATGTGGCTTTTGTCGGCGTCTTGTAAGTGGTTCGTCGCCCATAATGCCCTATATTATGCCATTCTCTTTTATTTTTAGTAAGGATCTTCTTAAGCAGTTTGACCAATGTCTTGTTGAAGGCTTCTACCAGACCATTTGCTCTTGGATTGTATATTGAAGAGTATCACCAATCAATTTTGTATCAATCGATGAATCTATAAATTTTGCACTTTTAAAAGCTGCACCATTATCAAAAATTATTTGACGTGGCACTCCAAATCTATAGACCACATTATGCATGAAGAAGTTGATCACCGAGCTTCTTTAAATGGGGTACCTTCAGCCCACTTAGAGAAATAATCAATCGCTGCTAAGATGAAGCGGTGTCCAGCTGACAACGGTGCATCTATTGGTTTGATTACATCTGTACCCCAACATTTGAATGACCAAGATGCTATCGTTAGGTGTAGTGAATTTAGAGGTTGATAGATTATATTCCCATGTACTTGACATTCATGACATCTCTTAGCATGATTGATACAATCTCTCACCATAGACGACCAATAATAGCCCATCCTTTTGATCTTTACTACCATCTTAGGACCTGACAGATGTGCACCACAAAGTCCTTCATGAACTTCAACCATGACTTTGCTAGCTTCATCTGCATTTAGGCATCATAGCCACATTTATTCAAAGGATCTATGATATAAAGTGTTGTTGATGAAAGCATAACACAACATCCTCTTCTCAATTTGACCAGCCAGTGATTTATTATTTGGTAATTTACCTTCTTTAAAGTAGTCAATGAAAGGTTGCCTCCAATCATGTGGCTCTTCTATAATAAAGGTTTCTTACTACTTTTCTGAATCAATGTCATTCTTAGCTCTTCTTAATATAACTCATTATTGATTTTGTGGTGTATGAGAAGCAACCTGAGTCACATCCTGCCACGTCAAATTTGATAACCCCTCTACCTGCAGGGATGGATACTTTGCTAGCTCTAGAACTCATCGAGTCGCTTGTGATAGAAAGCTAACTCGAGCTTATTGATTTTATAGAGGAAAAGTACTTGATTTATAATAAGCTGAGAATCTCCAAAAATATGCAAGTTTTGAATGCCTATGAAAATTACTTCTTCAAGACCTGTCACTAATGCTTCATATTTAGCTTCATTATTAGTTCTTAGCTCGATCAATCCATATGATAGTCACATTATCCCTCATTCTGGTGTTATGAATACGATGCCGATTCCTGCTCTTGCCCTTGAAAAATTTAGAGGTTGGACTTGTTTGATCGATGAGGCTCCATCAAAGTATATTTTTTAAATTTGTGATTTTTTTCTTTCATGAATGAGCATAATTTGCTCATCAGGAAAATCATCATTAATGGAAGAGTCTGCTGGGATGGGATGTGTAGCAAAAAAATCTGCTAAGACTTGTCCCTGCACTGCTTTTATGGAACGTATGTGATATCAAATTGTAGAAGCAATACTGCCCATCTTTCCAAGTGACCTGTTAACGCTGGTCTTATCATCAAGTACTTCAGTAGATCGATCCTTGAGATGAGGGTAATCTTGTCAGATAATATATAATGATGGAGCTTTTGACTAAGATCAATGCCAACGCTTCATCTGAGAGTATCTCATGCTCCTATTAATCTTTGACTAATATAATAAAGAGCATTCTCTTTACTTTCTTTATTGTGTTATGCTAATAATGTTCCAAGGGACTCTTTTAATGCAGCTGTGTATAGAATGAAGGGCTTTCCCAGAGTAGACACTATAAGGATTGATGGATTTAACATGTAGCTTTTAATGCTATTGAAGTATTCTTGGCACTCATTGTCCCATTTAAATAGAGTATTCTTCTTCATCAACCTTACAAATGGTTGACATCGTCCTGATATATTTGATATAAATCGACATATGAATGTAAGCTGTCATTGTAAAGAATGAAGTTGATGCAAACTCTTTGGTGGAGGCATCTTCACAATTGCCTTAATTTTAACGGGATCAATTTCAATTCCTCTATGACGTACGATATACCCAAGGAATTTTTCATAGGATACCCCGAATGCATATTTTAAAGGATTCATCTTGAGATCATATTGTTTGATTCTCTCCAATATTATTCTTAAGTCTTCGAAGCCATTTTCACGATGTAAGCTTTTTACCACCAAATCGTCAACATAACATTCCACCTTCTGGTGAATCAAGTTATCAAAAATATGCATCATGGCTCTTTGGTATGTAGCTCTAGTATTTTTCAAACTAAATAGCATGACTGTGTAGCAATAGATGCCAATAGGTGTTCTGAATGATGTATGTCTTTCATCTTTAGGTGTCATTTTGATTTGGTTGTATCCCGATGACCCATCTATGAATGAGAACATGTTATAGTTGGAAGTGTTGTCCACTAGTGGTTCTGATATTGAAAGTGGAAAGTCATCTTTTGGGCATGCCTTATTTAGGTCCCAAAAGTCAATACAGAGATGGGTTTGGCCGTTCTTCTTCCTAACTAGGACAATGTTGGCTATCCAGTCTGCATACTTCTCTTATCAGATGAAGTCTGTTTTGATCAGCTTCTTAGTTTATGAAATTACCTGTTCTTCAATATCCAATCTCATTCACTAAGGAGCTTGCTTAACAGACATCACATCTAGTTTAATAGCCAGTTTATGAATTGCTGCATTAAGGGATAAGCTTGGTATTTCATAATATGTCGAGGCAAAGCAATCCTGAATTCATAAAGTAGCATTTTTAGCACTTCAACTTTTTCATCGGGTAGAAGGGCACTGACAAAAGTTGGATGGGGATCGTCCTCAACTCATAGGTTGATTTCTTTGAGTTCATCCATAGTAGCTATTTGTCCACCATCTTTAAGTTCTTCAAGTATAGACTTGGCTTCTACTTCTTTATCATTTGTGAGAAGAATTTTATGGAGATCATCTTCGTCACAATTAGTCTTGATCTCAGCTTCTATTATATTATAATAGTCCTTATTTTGATGAGATTTGTAAATGAACCCAAGACTTTTGGTGATAAACTTATCACTTCTTTGCGATGCTTGAGGACTTCTTTGGCTCCACATCCTATTGAAGTTTTGAGTTTTATGCTTAGTAGTTCCAATATGAATTCCAAGCTTATGCATCATTCTCATAATTTTTGTGAATAATATATTGGTATTCTTGTTGGCACTATCTCGTTAGAATTTTTTGGTTGAGCAGGCTGATCAAAACTGTAAGGCTGAAACTCTTTAGATTTGTAAAATGGAGTTCCTGTTTTGCCACTCTCAGTCAATGACAACACATAGAATGCTATCAGTTCTTCAATATTATGAACCTCCAGTGGAGTGATTTATTTAAAGTACTACTAAGGGATGGGTATAATTTTGAAGGAGTCCTCTGACACGGACAAATGAGATATCCTTCTTGATGCGACCATCTGAACTCTATTTTCATAAGTAGATTCAAAGTCATAGTCTGAATCTAAATCACTTATTTCATATTTTGCCTTTCTTGAAAGCTTATAAGTTCCCTTGGGTTTGATAGGAATATCTTCTTCTTCGTTTTCTGTGTCACTTCCCAAATTGAGGAATTGATTTTCTTAATTTAGGTGTAGAATCTTTAGGAGAGTGAGTTGTTTCTTTCTTCCTTCCTCTTTACTTCTGCTCTTTCACTTTGTGAAGTTTCTTTTTAGTTCCTGAAGTAGATGCTGCCACCTCAAGAGGCTCTGTTGGCTTAGGCTATTTAGGGATGAAATATTTTACATCTTCATAGATCTTTGCTTCATGGATGAAGAATGTTTGTAGGTTACCAGGAATTCTAAATTCTTCTCCTTCTTTTAGGTACTTCATACACTGATGCATAGTTGATGGGATCATGCCATACTCATGCAGCCATGGTTGACCCAAGAGAGCTCTAAATGACATATCAGCGTTGATTACATGAAACTTGGCTTCTGTATATAAATATTGAAACTTGAGCAGGAGAATAAAAGAACCCAGATGCCCTTTATTATTGAAACTATGAACCATTAACTTGTCTTTCCCAAGATGTTGGATATCAAGCGATAATCCTCTTAATACCTTTAGACTCATAAGGTTGATAGAAGAACCCAGATTAATCAATATTCGACTGATCGAGATGCAATCACTCTTTGTAGTAACATATAGAGGACGGTTGTGATCCGCTATTCCCAACATAAGTCTTCTTCATAAAATGTGATTATTGGGAGATCTTGAGTTTGCAATGATTTAGTCATGCATTTTTCAGAAAAATATGCTTCATAACTTCTTATATCTTTGATAGCCTATATCAAAGTTTTCAGAGGTCTTTTGACAGTAAGAGAGCCTCATACATCCTCAGTTGTGCAGGGATCTTTCTCAGATGTGATAGAATATTATAATCTATCTTTTCGCTTAATTTTAGCTTCATTCTAGGATTTTTTGAAAATGATATCTTCGTTGACTTCAATTTGTTTGTCTTTGTCTTTATTTACATTTGCCTTCTTTGATGAAGGTGGTAAGACTTTACCACTTCTCAACTGAACTTGAATCACCTTATCTTGCTCAGATTCTTTTGTAGAGATAGTTTCTTTAGATTCCCTTTTTATTCTGGAGAATTGGCCAAAAGGGCTAGACTCATTTTTCAACTTGATACATTTCATGCGTGATGATATCGATGAGTCTGACTCTTCTTCGTCAAAAAAATATAGATCTTCATCTGAACTGTTATTATTTTGTTGAGTCATTAAACAAAATTCAAACATTAACTCCTCAGGCTCTTCTTGCTTTCCTGATAAGAATTTTGATGGGTTGGTCGAGTTTGTCTGACTACCCTTGTCATTTTGGATTAACTGATGCTGAAGAACATCTAATATCACATAGATGATTCAGCATGTCTCTACTGGACAAGATTCACCATTATCTTCTTCATCTGATTCATTAATGCGAAGTTTAGGCATAAATTCTGCAAGCCTAATTGATTGGCTTGTCGGCTGGTGATACTTCTTTAAATTGTTAATGATCTTTTTAGTTGTAGTTCTCTTCTTGATCATCTTTTTCTTAGCCAACTTCTTTGACTTATGAGGTCTATGTTTAGCAAACTATTCATCTGCTGTGATAAAGTAGCCTTATTAGAATGCCATTGAGAAGCTGTGGGCTCCGAAAATTTGCCACCAACCTCTTTGATGAAAAGAGTGTTTTAAAGTGTCGGTGTAATTTTCAGAAGATAGATGGAATAGTAGATAAGACACAACCCAAAGATTTCGCCCTCATTTGGTGAGGACTTTAGATTTAGTTCCAGGTTTCCTATAGGCGCAAGCCCTTATAGTTAATTACCCCTCTCAATAAGTGAGAGAGAACTTTTGATTAAGGCTAGTCATTAGATCGCTTAATGCGTAGCGTATAGTAGCAGCATATAGCATTTTAAAATTTAGATTATGAAAGTTATCATTTTAGCTTAAACTGGATGGTTGGGGTAGTGATAACGTGCGTGATCTAGATCCCATGGTTCATATCGGCGGTCCCTAGTCTACTTAGTAAGAGGAGGTCGAATTCAACCGACGAAGGATCCTCATCGATCACATGGGTTACTCCAAAGAAATCCTTGTAGACTTGGGGTAGAGTTTGTCTAAGGAGACAATCTTAAGTCTGCCTTAGCTGACAGAGGGCTATTTTTCCTATCAAGTATACCCTATGATTCACAACTCAAAGGATAGAGCCATTGGGGAGCATCTTCTACGATCGTGATCATAAAATATGGATGGCCGCCAAACCACTGATGAGGATTCTAGTTGTAACGCTTCATCAGAGCTCTTGGCCAAGCCACGCAGTCAGAGGACATAAGCCACATCCTTACTGACAAGATATTGATTGAGAGTAAACATAGTAGAATACTTGATTTGACATTGGCTTCTTTGTGAGCTAGAGTTTTCTTAATTTGTCACCCCCGATAAATAATTGCATTGATTGAGGTTGTTTTAAGCTTTTAATAATTGGGTTTCATTTAAGCAGTTTTTAGATTGCTACTTAATTTGATTTGAAAAATATCAATTAATTTGAATATGTTTAAGAGCTTTAGATCCTGTCAACTCTGTTTAGCTGCTAACAGAAGATTAGATCTACTGTCACCTGACAGAATCAATTTTTCAAATATTTCACTAATTTGAAACTCTTATTATAGGTTTTTAGATTTTGTTAACTGCAGACCCCAAGACTAAAAGAAGCAACTCGCCGGATCCTCGACACCTAGGCATTCAAAGATAGTGTCGAGGCCCATGCGAGTCTATTTAAGACTTTATGTAGTTCTTATTTTTGAGTTATGAGATTGATTTCAGATTATTATTTAAAAATTAATTAATTAGAATATGTTTAAGAGCTTTAGATCCTGTCAACTCTATTTAGCTGTTAACAGATGACGAGATCTACTATCACCTGACAGGATTAGTTTCTCAAATATTTTACTGATTTGAAACTCTTATTATAGATTTTAGGTTTTGTTAACCCAGACTCAGTCCTAAGACTAAACCAGGAAACAACTTCAAAGATCCTCACACTTTGAATTTAAGCATTCAGAGTGTGGGGATGCGGTGTTTATAGCTTAAATAATTACACCTAATTAGTGATCTCATTGATTTTGAAAATCATAATTATAATGAAATTCCTTAATTTTTGTATTGAAGGAAAGCTATATGATTTTGTAGATTTTGGTTTAGTATCACTTTTTGTCTGCTTGTACAAAGGGTTGTAGATCCGGTGTCGAAGAAGGTGTTTTGATTTAGATTCCAAAAGATAATTTAATTTGTTGTTTTAAAGAAGATTTATTCCTTAGAGTAGCTTTCATTTTCCCCCTTTTTTGTTTTACTTTTGTGTTTGTTGTATACTATTTTCCTCCCCTTTTATTATTTGGAGTTTTTTAATTTGAATTTTAAATTTAGGTTTCAATGCTTGACATTCTTAAGTTGATTCTTTTATTTTCCATTTTTTTTAAGTCAAAAAGATTTGGCGCAATTTTGGCAGCCTCCTGGCGTCATCCCCATGTAGGGGGCTACATCACGAGTGTTTTGGACTATCCGTCATGCCGTGATGAGCATGACGGTTGATATTTTGAAGCACCTTGACTGACCTTCAATCCCGTTATGCCTTGATGAGCATAACGAGACCTTGAATCACCTGCATAAAAGTAAATATATATTCAATTATTCTAAATTTTGGTAGTATTTTGGCAGTATTCCGGTGTCATCCTCGCGTAGGGGGCTACATCGAAACTATTTTGGCTTACCTGTCACGCCCTGATGAGCATGACGGTTGATGTTTTGAAGCATCTCGGTCGACTTTCAATCCTGTTACACCCTGATGAGCATAACGAGGCCTTCAATCATGTGCATAAAAGCAAATATATAATATTCCAAATTTTGGTAGCATTTTGGCATATGGGGAGTGACATCTAATAAGTGGTGGCTTACTCGGTACGCCCTATTGAGCGTAGCGAGCGGTGTCTTGCGACACCACATTTTTATCTCATCGCGCCCTATTGAGCACAACGAGGTCTTCAAACCTACAGAAAAAAATACAAGCATATATATATATACATTCACATTCATAAATCCCACATATTTTGACACATTTTGTGGCTACAAGGAGAAGAAAAGCAGGTTAGGAAGGTAATTGGGAATGTAAGACAAGGAGTGTGATGCTAAACCGAGAGAGAAGAATTTGCCTCTGACGATGTTCTTCTTCCTTTGGTAGTAAAATGGGATGACTAAAGGATGATGCCAAAAAATTGAAGGAAGAATTCACCTGTTGACGATGTTCTTCCCCAATTTGCGGTGAAGCAAAAATGGGATGACTAAAGCGAGGGGTGCGACACCAAAAATTGAAGGAAGAATTTGCCTCTTGATGATGTTCTTCCCCAATTTGCGGCGTAGTAAAAATGACAAAATTTGGATGGGTTACATGGAAGGATTACGAGAAACGACCGGTTTCTTTAGATTGCACATAACGGGCCGATTTGGCTGGATTGTTGAACGGTCGAACAGTGAGCTTGTGGGCTGTAGGAAGGAGGGTTGGTCGAGGTCATGGCTGGAGCGGGCTGCGGCTTACACGTGGCTAAGAAGGCAAGGCAAAGAGATGGGGCTAGTGCAAACAACGAAGGCGTAATTTTGCCGAAAACGGATGGGATAGCGGATTCCGCTGAAACGATGGGACAGACGGTTTTAAAATGCATGGGACGACTATGCGGCGACACGGGAGGGCCGAGGGAAGGCGCTTGGCAGTTCCGGGTTGGTGGTTTCGGTCACATGAGTCGGCGACGAAAGAGTAGGGAGCCTGGCTTGGTCTGGCTGTGGCACAGAGCACGGTGAGGTGTGGGACACGGCAGGACTGAGCAGGTCAGCAGGTCGCATGATTTGTCTAGTGGGCATGCGGGGTCAGCGGCAAGGTCATGGGAGTGGCGGGCCGCGTGGAAGCCTGGTGGCAGATTTCCTTTCTTGGATGAGAGAAAATTAAGAGAGAAAAGAGTGGGAGAGAATGAGGAGAAAAATGGGGAGTGTCTTCTTCATTTTTTTAAATTCTTTCTAAAACCGAAAATAGGGGAACATGAGCAGTAATTGAGAATTTTTAAATTAATTTAAATTATTTTAATTTGGATTTGTCTGATAAATATACATAGTCAATATAAATATTGATTTAGGGTAATTCCATTATTCTGAATGGAATGGCACTATCCATTTCATGATCGGAGGGCGTTTGGTTGAGGAGCTAAATCAATTTTCAATGCGATCACGCCTTTCGATTTTCATACTGACTCATCTAAATTGAGTGTGAATAGTCTTATTGGATATATTTTAGTGTTTTGAAGCCAATGTCATAATCAATTTTATGAATGGAGGTCGTTTGATCCTCATCGGTGACCTTGATATGCGTGCAGATGTGTTAACGACTTGAGCACTTGTTTAGAATCTCATCAAGTTATGAAATATTTATATCTTGACCAATTTTGATGTTCTGAACATGTTGGTGAAGTCCATTCATCGATCGGAGGTCATTTGAGTTGATTTCAATGACGTCAAGTGCATTTCAGCCTCGATTTTCGTGCTATCACTTCAAATCACTTGATATTTGTACATACTCATCTGAATTGAGCGTAGATAGTCTCATTTGATATATTTTGATGTTTTGAACCTAACATCATAATAAATTTCTAGAACAGAGGTCATTTGGTCCTCGTCATAGCTTTCCACTTTGATGTGCGTGTCGACACATTGATAGCTTGAGCGCTTAATCGATTGATCATTAGATTTTTGCAATATCTATATTTTGATTAATTTTGATGTTTTGAACATGACGATGAAGTTTGTTTATTGATAGGAGGTCATTACGACCATTTTTGGTGACGTCTAGTGCATTTTGAACCCCGATTTGCGCACTGTCGCTTCCAAAGTCCGTCGAATTTGACTTGTGGGCTTGTCTTGACTTATGACACACATATGGAGGTCAACAAATGCCCCCAAAAATGTGATTCACGTATGGAGCGAGTCATATTTTTTAAAAATTGGTTGACCATTTGGGCTGGCCATAGAGCTTGGATTATTTTACCTTCAATTGTAGTAGCATATGAAGCTTTGACAGGATTTGTCATTAGTATGCTGTCTTATTCAAGATATGCTAAATGATGGGCTTGACCGATTTATCAGAATTGACTTGTCAGATAGAGAAGATTTCTCACATCATCTACTCTACACTTCAATGACTTTGCTGAAGATATCTTTCTTTTATGTCATTGCAGACTTGAGTTTCCTCGAACCCCTTCTTGGTTGGTTGGGTTTGATGGAGGAATTATTCTACTTGTTTTGATGAAGGACTCCAGGAATCAGTTTATCTGTGCTTGATTAGGTTTGAAATTCTTTACCCCAGCAGCTTGCAACTTGATGGACTTACCTGATTTGTCCCTATTGACTTGTCAGGAAGTGTATGCACTCCATGAATCCTGTGCTTGCTGCTTTAATGGATTCCTTGAAGGATACATACAGATGACCTAGCCTTCTGGCTTATATAGGGTCAATATTAAGTTATTAGTCTAGCAACGGGTGCTTTAGTAGACTAAATAACCACAAAATTTCTTTAGTTTGGCCATCGACTTTGTATGAACTATGGAATTGCTTCCTTGGTCCTGTGCTTTCTGCTTTGACAGACTTGATGAGGAGATAGACTTTGATCTGTGCTTTGAGCTTGATCAGATCATTTGAGAATAGATTGAAATATCACATTGCAGGTAATATGAAGATTTCTTTGAGGCAACCTCAATCAAGCACTTCCTCATTGCCTTGATCTATTGATCAAGCAGAGAGATCTCCGGATTCTAATTTCTTACAATCATTAAGCTGTATTTAGTTTGAGATTGAACATCTATCATCATTAAACTTATGAGCAAGGGCTCTTTCACTATGGCCTTTTCTTGTGGCATGTTGAGTGAGGAGAGTGTCAGCAACTTGGTCATATTTGGGCTTGTTGAGTTAGACCTTTAGAACTTACTCAAGTCTTCAACTTGAGCTATAGTGGGTTGGTGGTTTTGTCAATCAGATTGACCAACGTGGGTTCTTTCACTATGACATTTTCTTGTGGCTTGTTGAGTGAGGAGAGCGTCAACAACTAAGTCATTTGTGGGCTTGTTGAGTCCGACCTTTAGAACCCATCCATGTCTTAGAATTTAGGATGTATAGGTTGATGTTTCTCCAACTTAATTGATTAAAGCTTCTGAAATCGGGAGTTCTTTTGACTTGATCTCCAAAATTTGGCAAATTTGAGAGATAAATTTTCTTGACATTTAGGGTTATCTTTTCATGCATAGAAATAGATTCTTTTCGTTCCTACAAGACTCTGCAACTTAACAATAATAATTAGGGATGTATTCAGGAATTTTAGAATAAAGCTTGATGTCAACCTGAATCAGAATATATTTGAGGATCTCATTTTATGGCACGATGTAAACTCAAATAGACTAAATATAAGCTAAAAAAAATGCTCCTATCTTTTAGGGGAAATTCTAAAGTACATTTAGGAGAATTTTCAAGATGAAAATATACAAGTGCATCTATATTTAAATTGATGTACTCTAAAGGAGGATTTTAGCATACAATATTGATTTTATCGCATGTAAAATCTAAAATGCCCCATAACAGGGAATTTTCTAAAAAGTTCTTCATTTGGAGTATATTTATTTAGGGATCTTGGCATGAAGCATGATGTCAACATAAATAGATATACTAAAAAAAATTGCCCCTTGTCTTGCAGGGGGATTTTTATTGTTCCTCGAGAGTATGGTCGTCAAGTATAGTACTTTTTTTTAAGTATTGACCATTAATTGGCGGCATTGTTCTTTCACCCTTTAGGTCAATGAGTTGGTATGCTTCTCCTTGATACACTCTTTTTAATGACAAAAGGGCCTTCCTAGTTAGGCTCAAATTTGCCACCGAATTTTTGATTGGGGATAATTGGTCTTCTCGACTAAAACCAATTCTCCTTTTGGAATGTTCAGGTCGCATTGTATGATCAAAATCCTTGGACATATTTGCTCGATAAACTTCCACATTTTTGTTGATCTTGGAGCCTAACTTTGTCAAGCTCTTCCTCTTCAGAGGGTGGGCATTCCCATCTTGAGTGAGATTGTTTTGATTGGCTACTCGTGAGTGAAAGTAGTTCAACTTCAAGTGGCAAGACTGCCTGCCTCCAAATACTAGCTCATAATGAGTGAATTTTATAGACTACATTCCATATGTCACTTGTTGTCTTTCGTAAGAAATTTCACTTCAAGACTTTGGCCTCAAATTTGCTCACTTTTACTGGGACCTCTCGATGGAGGATTCTTAGACCTGTGGTCCAAGTGTCACACCTCGATGCTCACCGTACGGGACTTGGATTGGTTGAAATCTTGTCAGGGTTATTGGAGGAGGTCTCTTTGAAGGAGCAACTCTGGCCTCCTTGATGACATGACCTTCATATTTTCCTTTTATCAGTCATTTCTCCTTAGCAAATTTATGAACCTGATGCACTCTTGCATATATAGTTTCAAATTTTCTCACTACAGAAGCTGGGATCTAGAGTTCTCAAGTCTAAAGGGACTGCTTGATTTGACCAATAGAGCTGTTCCACTTTACCCATCTTAGGTTGTCAAACTTATTATGAGTTGGAACTCTCGCTTCTAGTTCCATGGCTAGTTGTACAATTTTTACTTGAACAATGACTGTTGAGCATGCAGTTCTGCATTTCTCTTTCCCCACTGTCTCCAAGTTAACTTGCTTCTAGATGAAGAAGCTTCTATGTCACTACTTCTTCTCAGGGCTTCAGCCTCCATATTTATTTTTCTTTTTACCAGGACCTTTCGGTAACAAATTCCCAAACACACGGTTCAGGTGTCATGCCTCGATGTTCACCATGTAGGAATTGCTTAGGACATTCTTGAACATTACCCACTAAGAGTAGCCTTTTTGGTGAAGCTTTCTCATTTTCTCTGATAACTTCATAAGACCCTTCTCCTCAACAACTTTTAACACCTATGCTATAGAGGATAGAGTCTTGGGATGCCTCCTTTATATGGTTATAGCTTGGTGTTGATGCTCCCAGAATGATTGTTTAATATCACCATTAGAGCTATTCTATTTCACCTACTTGAGATTTTCAAACTTGTTGTGAACGGGAACACTCACTTCTGGTATCAAGTCTGGTCACATGACTAGTGATTTAAACAATAATTGTTAAACTCATGGTTCAACACTTCTTCTCCTTCTTTTGCATTCTCCTTAATTTTCCTCTAGAAGAGGAGGCTTCAACATCATGCCTTCTTAGTGTGAAAGGTTCAACTAGCAGTGTTTCCGCATTCATAGGTATGACTGAAACTTTATGCTCAGTGAAGGTTCTCTTCATGACTGGCTTCAAAATGAATCAATCTTTTAAGTACAAAGGCTCTCTTTTGAGGAACCTTAATAGCAAGTCGCTCTAATTGTCCTCATCCATTGCAGGTTGCGTATGATGCTTGGTGGGGATTATTTGCAATGATGATGGATGGGAAGTCCACTATCAAATATAGTAGCTCCAACATCCCCAATATTGATAATAGCACTAGCTAGACGGATGTTGGCTCCGCGACCTAGCTGCATAATGAACAATGTGTTCTGAAGATCCATCAATATAAAGAACAAGCAGATTAATCATGATGACATAATTAGCTTAGATTTAATTTTGTTGATGATTGATTTTACATTTCAATTTTTATCATACTTTATTGCTACTATAGATTAAATTCGACTAGCCAAAGATGGAAAGAGAATCCTATCCCCAACGGAGTCGCTAGAAATCTATGGGCTCCGAAAATTACACTGACACTTTAAAACTCTCTTTTCATCAAAGAGGTCGGTGGTGAATTTTTGGAGCCCACAGAAGCCCAAATACTTAGTTTAGGTACCTCTTTTAAGTCCAACATAGGTTCAAGTGGTGATTTTCACTTAACACTAGGGATGCCTTTTAGCTACTTTAGCATTTTCATGGTCTTTTTAGAGACTACTATTTCTTATTCTTTAGTCTGAACTGATTTCTTCTTCTTTTTGTCTTTGATGGATGTTACGTAAGAGGACATAATCATCCTTGTAAACTCCCTTTTTGGGTTGACTAGAACACTACCGGATAATGTAAATTCACCTCATTGATACTTCCTTTTTAGCCAATCTTTGAAGACATAACAATCTTTGATAGGATGATTGATCATCCAATGATAGGGACAGTAATTTGGATTACTGACTTGATATACTTCTTTAGGTGTTTTAATTTCTAGCAATTGCAAACCAGCTTTAACTGCTTGCCGAAATAATTTGGCCACACTATCTCTTCTAAAGGAATAATCTTTATTCATCTTTTCCTTAAGAGATGCTCGCATTCGCTTATCATCTCTTGTTGCTTATTTTGGATGCTCCCCACCACTTAGAAAAGTCTGAGTTTTGTCATTGCCTAATACCAATTTTTTATGGATTAAAATAGATAAGCTTCTTTCCCTTATCATCATTGTACATGGGTTGTTTTGCTTTATCCACATTATATATCACCCGTTTTTCACCATTTGAGCTATAAGAAGCATGAGTTTCGTTTCTTCTAGAGTTTGAAAGTTTATTTCTCTGCTTTATGATAGACTGACTTAGGGTGATTCAATTTTTCAAATTTAGCCACCCTATCGATCAAATCTTGGAATGTTGCAATCGATGTTATACATAGAAATGATGTCATTTTATCATCCATATTTCTCACTAGCAATTGGATAACATATTCTTCTTTCAATTATTGCTTGCATTTCATGCTTAGGTTACACAAATGAATTAAGAATTTCATCACTCATCTATTCTCCTTTCAATAAGGCAAGGTCATTATTATTTTCTTTGTTGCGTTAACCTCTTTGAAATATTGCCTCTAATTTAACAAAAGTTTTAACTGAATCATCTGGAAATTCTGTATACCACTCAAAAGTAGCCGAGGTCAGGCAACTGACGAACTGATGGAAAAGTAGCGCATCGTTCCCTCCTGTGTTACCACAAGTAGCCTTAAATTGGGCTAAATGTTGCTTTGGGTTACCAAGTCCACTGAAAGTATTAAATTTTGACATTGAGTAACCTTTTGGATATGACACTTGATCATATTCAGCTGGGTAAGGGCGACCCTTACTCACTAGCTTTTCAGCCTGCTCTGAGGCTATGAATGCCTTTATCTTTTCATTGATTATTGTTTCTAGCTAGGTAGCTGTTAGTGCTCCAGGTGTGCTAGCCACATTTTGAATTATTGGCTAAAGAGGTAGTTGGTTAACTTCATTCCTTGCTTCAGGTGTAGCATCTACAGTAGGAGCTTGAGATACTAGAGTGATTGGTGGTACATAGGTTGTATTATTAGCTACCTATTGATTAGCAGACAAGATAGGTGCTGCATTTGATGTGATATTCTTCTGCAACATCTCTATGATGATATTCATTTGTACCATCATGTCATTCATCTTGAGCTGTGCAATTTTCTTATCTTTTACTTCCATTTGATCCTGCATTTCTCTTTTCTCTCTAGCTAGCACCATAGCGTTAATAAGTAGCTCTTCTTCCTCTACTTCTTGTTGTTACGCCCGCTCATCTTTAACTTGATTATCCTTCTCCTTATGCATTTGCATGGGCAATTGTTGCTAGGGCTAAACGACAACGCTATGTATAAAAGTGTGTACCTGATCATTTCCTGGTTCAACCATATAAACAGCTTCAATGCCTATCATCTCTTTTTCATTTTGATCTTCTTCTTCTTCTTCTTCTTCTTCTTCTTCTTCTTCTTCTTCTTCTTCTTCTTCTTCTTCTTCTTCTTCTTCTTCTTCTTCTTCTTTAACAGAGATTGAAGATCTATCTTCTATTTGCTTCTATGAAGACTCTTCTTAAAACGCGTTGAATTCAAGTTTAGTTTCCTGGATCCATGTTGGTGATGGTGATGAGAAAAGTTCATCTATATCTCGACCATATAGATGACTTCCACTTCCATATTGCCCTCTTCATTATTTTCTTCTTGCACATGAATTTCGATGATGTTTAAAGTGGATCTGGTTCAATGTGTGGAACAAATACTTCTTCCATTAAAGGACTGTAATCAAAGTCAACCTTCTCTTGTGGGGGTGAATCTGATCGATGATGGGATCCCCTAGAGGATTCTCCACGGTGTCAACCATTATGTCTTTCATTAATGATATCCCTTTTTTTGGGTATCCACTTCTGATGAGTTATTTCTAAGTATATGTATATGTCATAGCTCTTCCATTCTTCAAAGTTTCATGAGGCCTTGGCCTCCATATCTACTTATCCTTTTGCCAGGACCTTTTGGAAGTGGATTCTTAGATATGTGGTCCAAGTGTCATGCTCTGATGCTCACCATGCAAAGCATACTAGGCTCGATGACTAATTACCATAAGACATGGCAACCTTCTTGGTGGAACTTTAGCATTTCCACTCACTGCTCCAATTTTTTTTCATTAAGCCTCTATCCCTTTGAGAACTTTATGGGGATAGTTTCAGTGGCTCCTTTGTGGTGATGGAGCTTGATGTTTTTGGTTCTAGAAAGACTACTTTACTTCACTAGTAGAACTATTCCTTTTTATCCACTTTAGATTATCAATGTGATTATGGGTAGGAATACTCTAGCGCAGATATTCACTAGGTCGGTTTGAATGGAATATAGTTAGCTCAATATTTCTTCTTCTTCTATCTTTTGGTTAATTTGCTTCCGATGAGGAAGCTTCATGATCATGCTTTCGATACAAAAGGTTCAACCGCTAAGTAATTATACCATAAGGCATTAAAGACGCTTTTATTGATGGTTCTTTTCATCAAGGGGCTGATTGACCTAGCCTTTGAAAACTAAAGTTATATGTGGGAGAACTGACGGTTGGATCGAATTGGTTTGTGAGCTTGGCTAATAGGAGCTTCAATAACTTGAGGCCTTCTAGCATGGCCTCACGAGTACCATGGGTCGATTTTAGGAGTTACTTCTGAATGGGAAATTCAAGCTACCAAATTGAATTGTAGCTCCAACATCTCTGTGTTAATGATGACTGAGATAGATGTCACCATGCCCCAAAATGATGAACGAGTGCTCTCTGATCCATTCACAAAGTGAAAGATGGAGATTAGTAATTATTAATTATTATTTCACTCCATACTTTTAGAATGTAGGTACACAACAAAATAATAGTGTAATAAAAATATACTCTATAGAAAGATTCATTCATCATAGAGTTTTATACATTAGTAATTTGAATTTATTATACCTTTAAATCACCATTTTTGTTTTGAGTTTTCAAATATTTTGTTGCTACTATAGCACATATATGACTAGCTAAAGATGGAAAGAGAATCTTGTCCCCAACGGAGTCGCCATAAATTTGTGGGCTTCAAAAAGTTGCCACTGACCTCGCGATAATTTTGAAATGAAGAGAGTATGATTTAAGATGTCGGTATAATTTTCAGAAGGTAGATGAGATAGTAGATAAGATATTACCCATATATTTCATCCTCATTTTGTGTGGACTTTAGATCTGGTTCCATGTTTCCTATAAGTGCAAGCCCCTATAGTTAGTTACCCCTCTCAATAAGTGAGAGAGAACTTTCAATTAAGGCTAGTCATTTTGTCGCTTAATGCATAATGTATAGTAGTAGCATATGGAGTTTTAGAATTTAAGATTATGAAATTCATCATTTTAGCTTAAACTGAATTGTTAGGGGAATGATGACGTGCTTGATCTAGATTTCATGGTTCCGTCATCCCGGGCTGTCATGGTCCCTAGTCTACTTAGTCAGAAGAGGTAGTCGACCCAACCTGATCGAAGGATTCTTATTAGCAACACATATGTTACATCATCCAAGAAATCCTTATAGACCTATGGTGGTGTTTATTTAAGGAGGCAAGCTTAATTATACCTTAGTTGATAAAAGGCGTTTGTTCTATCAAGTATACCCTATGATTCATAACTCAAAGGGCAGAGCCATTGGGGAGCATACGGGCTACGGTCATGATCATAATATAATGGAGCCTTACTGGCCAAACCACCTGATCAGAGGACTCTGGTCATAACTACTTTATTTGTGGAGCCTACTGGCCAAGCCATACAGTCAGAGAACACGGGTCACGTCCTTACTGGCAAGAGATTGATTAAGTGTGAACATAGTGTAACACTTGATTTGACATTGGCTCCTTTATAAGCTAGATTTTTTTTTTAATTTGCCACCTCTAATAAATGATTACGGAAGGTGGATAGATTGAGTTTTGCTTTTAATTTTTAAATGATTAAATTTCATTTGAGCAGTTTTTTAGATTGTTGTTTGTGGTGAAAAATTTTTATAGAGGGAGTCACCTTTCAAATCTATGGGGAGAAAAGAAAGAGGAGCCCTTACAAAAATTCATCTTTTTAGGATGCCACGCAGATTCATAGATGTACTTATTCAGGTGATCGAGTACGTCATCAAGGAATAGTGTACTATCTCAAAAGACAGAAGTCACAACCCTTTAATGGACCTAATCACCTCAATAAACACTCCTAAGGGCGATGGGTCTACATATATACCAGAGATTATTCCCCTACTTTACATGAAAAGTAAAATAGGTTTTATTTTAAATTAGGTTCATTGTTTCCTACAGGCAAGCCCCATCAATTACATCCTGGGATGAGATCCCATAGGAAAACTCTGATTAAGATAAATGATCGTTGTCTTTGAAGATTTCAATAGAAAGGACTATCAATGGTTCATTTTTTTGAGTGATCAAATGGGATCGATCAAAAGAGGGAGTTATTATCAAAGCCAAAAATGAGAAATAAGTAGGAGATGCTCACGATGTTAGGAAACCTAGTGGGCATCCCAAACTATCCTGTTATTGGACTTTACATTTTAGAAATTGATTTAATTTGTTTGAGTTGTATTTTTCATGAGAAACTTAGGACTTAAGATTCCTTAATACTAGATTAAGAAAATGACTAAGAGGTGAGAAATTATGCTTATGGCCCACAAAGAGGAGAACCAACCTTATACAACTTATACATCCTGTATTATAAATGAATTAAATTACAATTAAGAAAGGAATTCATTGTTAGGGGGGCCTTCAAGCTTTGTTTCTTCTTCTTTTCTTCTTTCTTCTTTTCTTCTTTTCATCTTTGGATGGTTGGAAGGTGGATGCTCCAAGGCTTCATATGGTGCATATGATAGGGTCTTATGATCATTGCTCATCCTAATCCCCATAACAATTATTCTAAATTCATAATTATACAAATTTACATGAAAATGAAAAGGAATGGAAATCTAACTAACACCTGCAAAACAAAGGTTAGTTAAAACAAACCACATAAGTCCCAAGCATGTATATTCAACTTATTACCCCACACATGGGTTACTGAGTCCACCTGGCCTTTGGATTATGCTTAGGGGTATAAATTACCTGCATGCCAAAGCATTTATATTTTTATTTATGATAGCGCCCCTTTAGCGCAATCCCCTACAGAAAATAATAGTTAGACTAAGAACATCCTACCATTCATTCTATGTGCATACACCCTAACATACAGTCTAAAATATATATCACAAAATAAAACATACATCAAACCATGCACCGACCTAACCTAAGGCTAGAAGTGGTGACTTAGACTAATGTGTGTGCTTTGAAGGCTTGTGTCGTATGCTTAGCTATGGCTTTAGGTTTAAATTTTTTAAGTGCAAAGAGCATGTTCAACTTAGAAGAGGTTTCATTTAAGTTGTTTAATCATTTTGGGTTACTTTTATTTCATGTTTTTATTTGGTGTATGTTGATCATGCAATTAATTACTAAGTTATGAAGAGAGGGAAAGAGAAGAGAACATCTCTTTCCTTTCCTAACCTAAGTAATTTCTAGAGTAGATTCAAATTTTATTTTCATTTAGGTAAATGTTTTGATTAGATCTTTTAATCAATCTTATGTTTAGATAAACTATAAATAAACCTATTCAAAAAGAAAGGCATTTTAAGATTAAATAAAATGAATCAAAATTCACATAACACATATTACTTCATTTCTTTCCCAACATATATAACATGCATATGGATGGACCTTAAGCATATATATACATACAAATGAGAGTATTTAACACACTTTATATATGCATATGGATGGACCCATAGCCGGATCACCAACAGGGTACATTTTTTCCCGGATGCAGCCTTCATGGTCTTAAATGGAATAAGAGATGCTGAAACTTGCACTAGCGATGGCGGACAAGGGGTAGAGCGGTGGGGGTGAAGACATCACAGACTCTCTGTACACAAGAACTACCCGTGGTGGCTAGTCCCAATGAGAAGAATGCTATCGATGGTCGACGTAGCGTGAGCGAAAATTAATTAAAGCGAATAACCGACCGACTGGTTGAACCTCACGCTCTCTACTAGTAATATGGTATATATGGGCCTCACGGGCCTTCTATTGATGAATCTACCTCCCAACACTATGGGGGATAATAGATCAAAGGTCAAACTGTGTCCGGACTCTAAGAGTCTGTATGCTCCTCCTACTTGGCGTAGAACAGAGTGGAGGCCGGCATACGACCTCCTACTCCTAGAAATTGTTGGCTGCAAGTGCACCACTGGAGGAGGTGATGAATAGATCCTTAGCATTCTCTCTGTCTGATCTAGAGAGAGGATGAAACTGGTTTCCTGTAACCAATGGTGAAGTCATGAAGGGAGACTCATCCATGTCTGATCGAGCTGTTGTCTCTAGCTCCCTAGCTATCTAAGTGTGGAATTATTTGATCATACAATTCTTATTCCTACACTGAGTACGGGTAGGATGGGAGGAGTACGAGCTAGACTAATACTCAAATGTGGGGGAGGCAAGCCCTGAAACCAAGGGAGGCTTACCCTTGGAGGGTGCATATGGTAGGGGTGCTAGCTGCAACATGAGAGCAACTGGATGAACCGATTGAGTCATCGCCGATACTAGAATTATAACAAAAGTCTGGTACTTCCATAATTTTCCTCTTGGTGAAGATACATCCAATCGGTAAGTCTATCGACGACGCTTCTCACGGCCACTGATGGGGGAATGCCCTCATAAGTGATTTCGCCCCCCCTCAAATCCACGCCAAAGTGAATCGTGGTCTAGATGGGAGAAGTCGATCTAAAGCTAGATCCATATCGTGGGGGAAGGTGAAGACAAAATTATGAGAACTGGCCATTTACACAACTCTAAGACTGAAACTAAAACTGAATTGTACTGACTGAAAAGAATCTATAATGAGAAATGAACTTGTATCAGATTTCTATCTCCATAGATTTTGAATTTTGAAAATTGAACCCGCATCCAACAACTTGGAAGTGTTAAGTGGGGTTCAAATAGATTTGAAGAGATTGATTGAAAGAGGTATTTGAATATGAATCCAAACTTCAACAAATTTAGGTATGTTGAAATATGGATTCAAAATTTTTGATAGGATGCTTCCATAGGTTAATTGATGCTTTGAATTTTAATTTTTGTGATTTTGAGGACCCTTTCCTTTAACAAATTTGGGTATGTTAAAGTAAGGGTCAATTTGATTTTTGTTTTTTATTTGATTATTTTGGAATCTCACTTACTTAGCAATTTAGGTATGCTAAGTGAAGTAAAAGTGATTGCTTCTTTTATGAATTTTGTTTTGATGATTTTGAAAATTTTGAAATTCTTAGCAAATTTAAGTATGATAAGTGAAGAACCCAAGTGTGTTTTGTTTGATTTTTTTTTTTGAAAATAGGATCCTTAGAAAATTTAGGTATGCTAAGAAAATCCCAAGTGTTTCATTTATTTGAAATATTTTGATTTTTGAAAATGGTAGGATCCTTAGCAAATTTGGTATGCTAAGGAAATCCTAAGTGTTTTGTTTTGATTTTGATGTGATTTAAAGTGGAGATTCAATTTTAGCAAATTTGGTATGCTAAAGATGAAATCCCACTTAGTTTTGTGAAATAGAAATTTCACTTAGCAAATTTCAGTATGCTAAATGAAATTCCAATTGGTGTGTTTAAAATTTTGATTTCATTTTGATTTTGAAAAATGAAAACTTCTCCTTAACAAATTTGGTATGCTAAGGGAACAAGTTCCAAAGGTGTTTGAGAAATTTTTATTTGACTTTGGAAACTTTACTTAGCAAATTTGAGTATGGTAGGAGAAGTTCCAAAATATGTTTTGAAAACTTTTGAATTTTAGATTTGGAGACTTCACTTAACAAATTTGGGTATGTTAAATGAGGTTCTAAAATATGTTTAGGAAATTTTTGGATTTTTGTGTTTGGGGACTTCACTTAACAAATTTAGGTATGTTAATCGAGGTTCCAAAATGTGCTTTGAAAAATTTTGAAAGATGATTGTTGATTTTGGATTTGGAAGCTTCACTTGGCAAATTTGAATATGGTGAGGTTCTAAAGTATGTTTTGAAAATTATTTGATTTTAGATTTGTAAACTTCACTTAGCAAATTTGAGAATGCTAAATGGTTCCAAATGTGTTTAGAAAATTTTGAAATATGATTGTTGATTTTGATTTGGAATTTAGAAACTTCACTTAGCAAATTTGATTATGTTAAGTGAAATTCTAAAATGTTGTTTGAAAATTTTGATATATGGATTTGGAGACTTCACTTAACAAATTTGGGTATGTTAAGTGAAGTTCCAAAATGTGTTTGAAAATTATGAATTTTGAATTTGGAGACTTTACTAAATAAATTTGGGTATGTTAAATGAAGTTTGAAATGCTGTTTAAATTTTTTTTGAAATATGA
>CM038218.1:59747812-59823213 GCA_021442155.1 Cymbidium sinense | reverse complement strand
AAATTTTTATTATCTTGATTTATGTCCCAAGTTTTAGGTGAGGTTATGAATTATTTAGTTTAATTTTGAATTGATTAATTGGATAGAAAATTTATTTTTCCCAAGAGCCTACTCACACATCTGACCATTCAATCATCAAATAATTAAGAAACTAGGAAAATCATGCCATCCTAATTGCACAATCATAAACATAACATCAATCAATTTATAAAATTATCGTAGAAGAATAAGAGGTCGATGTGGTCGGGTTTCACCGCACAACCTGAAAAAGGGAAAATGGGTAGCCGAGCTCTACCCTTATAAAACCCGGATTATAAAAGAATAATTATAGTTAAAAGGAATTCATGTTATGGGGGTCTTCATTCTTTATCATTCATTTATTCATTTTATATTTCTTTATTTTGATTTGCTTCTTTTCTTTCTTCTTTTTGGCTTGATTTGAATATGGTTGTTCTAAAGGCATCACATGGTACATAAGACGATCTTATAACCAATGTTCATCTTAATCTCCCATAACATTCATTCCAAATCCTAATTATAAAATTTACATCAAAATGGGAAAGGTAAATCTAATTAAACCTACAAAATAAAGGTTAGCTAAACATACCACACAACCCAAGCAATTATATAAATAATTTGGACTTAGCACATAGATGGGTAACACATTCCTAGACTATGCTTGGACATCGAAAGCATTTATATTCTTTTATTTTTATCACAACCCCTTAAGTACAATCCCTACAAGATATGATTAGGCTAAGATCATCCAATAATCTAGTCGATATACACCCTAACATCCAATCTAAAATATTACACCACAAAATAAAATCATGCATCAAACCATGCAGCTAGAAGTGGTGACTTAGCCTAATGTGTGTGCCATTTAAGGCTTGTGTGGCATATCTTAGCTAGGCTTTAAGGTTGAAATTTTCCAAGTGTGAAAGATTCAATTTAGATGGTGGTTTTATTTCAAGTGATTTAGTTGACTTGTCAATTTTAGTTGGTGAATTGATTTGGTTTGAATGAACCTACACTTAGTGACTAAATATTATAAAGAGAAAAAAATAGAAGAGAGCTCTCTTTCATCCCACCTTAAAGCATTTCTATGATAAATTCATTAATTAAATTTCCTTTAGTGAGTGGTTTATTATGTGTTTTAGTTAACCCTAAGTTTAGATTCACTCTAAATTTCCCTATTCAATAAGAAAGGCATCTTAAGATTAGTTAGGGTGGATTACTATCACATAACACACACCATTCATTTCTTTCCATCATGTATACCATGCATATGAAATGATCCTAATACTATACATGCAACAAATCTTAGCACACTTTGATGATGAATGCAAGAGATATGATTTGAAAATTTGGTTATTCCATTTGTTAATTGGGTCATTAATGCATGCCATTATTATGTAGAGATTTTTTCCCATTAGCTATGCACATCTGCATGTATAAAAGTTTTAAGTGAGTACGACGTCATTATTTTTTACACTAGGGGTGTAAGGTACAAGACCTACTTAGAGCTACTTAAAGCCTCCCCCAAGATGTCTAGACTGATATACCACTTTTCTTAGATACATGTAGATGTACAAAAAGTACTAAATGGATAAAGAATCATGCAAGAGATTATATTTCATTTGGTTGTATGATTTATATGTTTAGCATGAGGTCCTTCCTACGTCTTAATATAGAGATGCATAGGAATAGATTTAGGCAAGTGTTGTGTTCTTTTTAAATGAACTATACACTTGCAAATCTATGTGAATCCATGTTAAGAGAGGGAAAGAGAACTTCATAATACACATCTTATGCTATCATCACATGCAAGTTTATAAGTATTTATAACTAGCATCACTTCATTTATAATCTTTAATTTATAGGTTTTAAATTTTTTTTTTGGTTTAATAGTGATAATAGCCACTCATATTCTTAAATTTATCCAATACATGCAATTTGACATAAAAGGAAACATTTTATTTAATTAATTTTCAAGAGAGATGAATGCATGATTTCATATGGCAAACAATATTTAGCATGATTGGAAAGAAGTAAAGGGATGTAAGCACAAGAATTCATTCACCCTAATTAATTCTAAGGATAATCATATTAAATAAGATCATTTAAAATGAATCAAAATTCTTTAAGAAGATTTTATTTTTTGAATTTGACTTGAAATATGATAAGGGTTTGCTAATCTAGCCCATTTCCCCATGTGTGAATTGTTCTAATTTAATTTTAGAATAATTAGGTTGATTTTATGTTTTTTTAGGTTAAGGTATGAATTAAATGGATTAGTTATCCCTTACCTATATTACCTTAAGTTAATTAATTAATTAATAATAAGCCAATATGATATGCAACCACATAAAAAGTAAATTTGGAATGCTCCAAGGAAATGAAGGGGCCTAATACAATTGGCTTATGATCAATAATTAATTAAACTTAAGGGATCTCACTTAACCACTCTTACGATTTTCTCACACATGTGAGCCAATCATAATTTCATTATCTCTCACTTTGGGTTATTGAACACCCAAGGAGTTACCCAAGACCAATTAAAGGTTATTTAGGTTGGGTGAATTTATTTTTAATTTTGATTTCATTAGGCCATTAAAGAATTGATTAAATGCTTTAGTTATGCTTTGATTTAAATGATAAAATTAACTTAGGGAAAGGATCAAGGGCAAGGCCTCAATCCTAATCCCTAAATCATTCAATCATTTCACTAGGTTTTTAATTCGGTCATTTTTAAAATCTAACCACTTGATCATTCCATTAACCCATTAATTAATTTAATTTTTAAAGGTAAAGGATACTTAGGAAATAAATTATGAAAAATGTCCCTAATCATATTCCCTAGGTGATCTTGTTGTTTAACAAGGATAATTATGTTCAAGTGATTAATCAAGCTATTATTCATCCCTTAATTACAATTATTTTGATTAGGAGAGTGATTAGGGCTTACTCAAATGATTTTCCTAATTAAGAAATCAATAAAATCCCAGAAAAATAGGGGAGGCAGAAGTCATCTTCCTAAACATCCACATAAAATTTGAGATTAATTGAGTGCTCAATTAAGGTATAATTAGGCTAATTAGATTTTTAATAAAACCTTAATTAAGCCAAGGTTACTATTTAAAATCAATTAATTATAACTTTTCTAGATTCTCCTTTGAAATTTCTTTAAAATGAGCCTAGGTTTGCATTTTTTTAAATTTGTCTATAATTAATTATGATTTTAGAAAGTTTTACTATTAAAATTGGATTAATTAAGCCTAATTAGACTCCTAATCCTATCAGGCCACATGGCGGGTGACGTGGTGTGCTGACATGGCGTGCTTTCCATTTGACACGATGGGATATGTTATTTAAGTTATCACATCTGTTGGCTGAGTTAGGATGCATCTTTTCTATGAGTCGTCCGATCTAAGATCAGACGACCTAGATTAATCTCATGATTAAGGAAGAAATTAAAGGGATCTAAAGTACGGTTTGATCAAGATCATCCAATATGATCATGCAAAATTGACGATCCGTGATTTATCTCCTCCTGAGCTGCGAGAGACGGATCGCCATAGATCATCATTCATTCTGAGCTCTCCTGAGCTCGAATGGAGCTCAAATTCATCCCACACCTTTGGGGAAGCACAAACAATACATCTAACAGTGGAGATCGCATGTGATAATAATTTTCTTCATAAGGACTAAGAAAAATTTACTTTAAGGTCGATTTCAATGGCATACCTCATCGGAGGCCATCATCGTGCTTCCAATGATGGAGGTAGCTTCGTCTAGTAGAGATGAAGCCCTGTTGAAGAAATTTGGTTTTGATTTGAAGTTGTTTGCTCGGTTGACCAAGCTCCTCTTCAATGGCGATCGGTCTTGATTGAACTCCTAGCTCTGGTCATGGGGAAGCTTGGGGTTCAAATCATTTTGACTCACCTTGGTCCAAGGATGGTGTGTGCAAGATTAATTTCACTTTGGTTGAGAATTGAGTGAATTGAGTTTGGAAATCACCTCCCTTATTTTGACTTAGAGTAAACCTGAGAGTAGGGAAGCAAGGGTGCTAGGGAATGGCTGGGTAAAGCTCTAAGATGCTTGGCTTTGAGTCCTAGAGCTCTAAGAAATGAATGTCTTTTATTTGAGTGATAATGAGGGGGGGGGGGGGTATATCTCCCCTCCTTGGATTGAACGGTGGACGGATGATTTGCCATTTTGGCTTAATGGCTTAGATTGGCTGATCAGTTTGACTTGAAAAACATCCCACATGGGTTATTTTGGGTGGAGGAGTGAGGGAGAGTGGCTACCTATGTGATTGGTGAGCCAAGTGTCAAATGGTGATTGGGGAGGTCAGTTTGGCCTTGCCTTGGGTCATGGCCGACCCAAGCTCATTGGGTCATGTTCACCGCCCTCCTTGGTGGCCATATGAACCAATAGATAGGTGCCAAGTGGTCTTAAGAAAGAAATGGCCAAATTTTAAGTGAGTTTGGTCAAGGGATACCCTTTGACCTTAGAGCAAAGTGGTCATTTGGCTATAAATTTAATTTGGTCAGATTTGAAATGGTTTAAAAGTGGGTTGGGCCAAATTTCAAGTGATTTGGAGTTCATTTGATTTTATTTAATTTGACCCATTTAGGTCAAGGTGGGTCAAATTGGGTTAAGTTGATCAATTAGTCAAATTGGGTCAAACCATGGGTTAGGTCAAGTTTAAATGATTATTTGGAGCCTATTGGTATCATTGGTTTGGTTTATTTTGGTTTAAATTTGATTTTGGTTCATTTAGGTTCATTTGGGTCAAATGGGTCAAGTTGACCAATTTGACCCATTTGACCCATTTGACCCAATTGGGTTAGGTCATGGGTTGGTTTAGGCTTGGTTGATCATTTGAAATATATTGTAAGCTTTTTTTCAATCAATTTTGATTTGATTTGATTTCAAGTTGAGTTGACCTTTTGGGTCAAGTTGGGTTCATGTTCAATTGGGCTAGGTTGGGTCTAATTAGTCAAATTGAAGCTTTGGTTAAGTTCAACAATCAATTTGGAATGAATTAGACCCATTGGTTGCAATCAGTTTGGCTTAGATCAAGATTTGACTCATTTTGGCTTTTTAGGTCAACTTGGATCAACTTAGGTCAAATGACCAATTAAGCTTGGTTTGGCTCAATTGGTGGTTTGGTCATGTTCAATCATTGATTATGAATTGGTTTGAGTCAATGGTTTTAATCAATTTGGCATATGATAAATTTTGGCTAGTTTGGATTTCATTTAGGTTAAATGTTGATTTGGTCAAAAAGTTTGACTTGACTTGGTTTGATCAAGGATGATTCTAGTCACAATGTGAAGCTTGGATGGGCTTAGTTCAATCCAATTTGGGTTAGATTAGAACTTGGCTCAAAAGGGTCTTTTAGATCACTTTAGGTCAAGTGAGCCTAAATGGGTCAATTGACTTGGTCAAGGCTTGATTTAAGTTTGGTTGAACTCACATATGGACTTATGATGGAAACATAAATCCAATTGCATGTGGTTTGGAGTAAAATGGGTTTTGCTTCATTTGTTTCAAGTCAAAAGGATGCACATGGGTTTGACTTGGGTTAATTTGGCTTGGTGATTGTAGTTTATGTTTATATTTAGGCATGTGATTGAAAATCTAAGGGTTTGGATTGATTTGAGAATTTGATTTAGCTAAATAAGATGTATTAGATTTGAGGTATATTGGGTTTATATTTTTGGAGAATCATGTGAATTAGTGAATTTGAATGTAGCTAAAGTTTGAATTTATTTCATTTGATTTGGATGCAAATTTCATTTATAGTTGTGAATATAATGATGGAATAAGTGATTTGTAAAATCACTTGCTTTGGAGTTGATTTTAAGGGTTTGGTTAAATGGATATGATTCATAAGGCTTAGGAAGGTTTGATTTGAAATTGATCATGGATTTGAATCATCTAGGTGGAGTTAGATTTGGAATTGACTTTGGTTTTGAATCATTTAGATTGGAATTGAATTTGGAGTTGATTTTGGATTTGAGAAACTCGATTGATTTGAGATTTGAGAAAATCAATTGAGTTGGAATTGATTTGAGACTTGATTTGGATTGGTTTGAAGGAGTGTACATGGGCTAGCTTTGAGCTATAAGATAAGTGGTTGCATTTGCCCTAATCCTATCATAAACAAACTCTCTAGGGTTAGGTTAAGTGTTCACCTAATCACTAGAAGTGTCTCAAGATTAAGAAACTCTTAGTGAGTCAACATATAGCAAAAAAATCAAACTCAATTGATTTTCTTATAAATAAATTATTCCATCAATTATCTTCCTAAATATAAATGAAATCCATATTCAAATGATCAAAACTAAATCAAACTAAATCAAGTCAAACCAAGATCCTTCCTAAGCATGGGCTTACCTCCATGAGCTTAACCAAATCTTAACCCAAATCAATCCAAACTCAATTGATTTTCTTATAAATCAATTATATATCCAATCATCTTCACAAATATAAATGAAACCCACATTCCAATGACCAGAATTAAACTAAAGCAAATTCCCACTTTAACTTACCTCCATGAGCTTAGCCAAATTTGCATTCAAATCACTCCAAACTCAAGTGATTTTCTCATAAGTTGATTATATATTCAATTATCTTTCCAAATATAAATTAAATATAAATTCAATTAGCCAAAATGAAATCCAAAATCAAATCAACCTTCAAGCCAATTGGACTTAAGCAAAACCCACCTAAATCAAGCCAAAATCAATGAATTTTCTCTAGAATCAATCATTCCTTCAATCATCTATCCAAATTAAAATCAAAAAAAAAAAAATTTGACCAAGTCAACTCTTAGCCCATATGAAACCCAAATATGAAACTCATTATATAAATCAATTGAAACCATTAATTCACACCAACCCATAATCAATGATTGAACATGACTTCAATTGAGCCAAACCAAACCTAATTAGTCACTTGACCTAAGTTGACCCAAATTGGCCTAAAAGGCCAAAATGGGTCAAATCATGATCCAACCCAAATTGATTGCAACCAATGACTCAAGTTCATTCCAAATTGATTATTGAACTTGACCATATTGAGCCCAATTTGGCCAATTAAACCAATTGACCAAATTGACTTAAAGGGTCAAATTGGCCAAAATCCAAATTGATTCAAACCAAAGCCTACAATCATTTTCAATTAACAAATTGAACTTGAACCAACCTAAAGCCAATTTAGTCAAATTGGTCAACTTGCCCATGTGACCCATTTGATTCCAATTGAGTATGTTGACCTATTTTTAGGTTGAGCTCTCAACCTCTCTATCTTAGACATAGGACTCCTCTTATACACTAAGAGTTTCCTAGTCTTAAGACACTTCTAGTGATTAGGTGAACACTTAACCTAACTCTAGAGACTTAGAAGAGTTAGCCATAGGAATAGGTCATGCCTTAGGAGTGTTAGGAAAATTTGCCTACCCTATAGCTTGAACCAAATCCTTACTTCCTTCTTTCAAGTCAAACTCCAAATCAATTCAAACAAACTCCAATTCAAACCAACTTCAAATCCAAATCAACTTCAAACTCAAATCAATTCCAACCTAATTGATTTTCTCAAATCTAAATCAACTTCAAATCAATTCCAACTTAATTGATTTTCTCAAATCCAAATTAACTTCAAACTCAAACCAATTCTAAATCAAAACTCAGATCAATTCCAAATTAATTAATTTTCTCAAACCTTAAATCAATTCCAATGGATTTTCCCAAATCATGAATCAATTCCAAATGATTGAAACCCATGATTCAAAAAATCCTTTCTAAGCACTTTGATTCCATCTTATGGACTTAGCTAAAAGCAAATTCAAATCAATTCAAATTCAAAAGATTTTCTCATAACCCATTTATATTCTCATTTATATTCACAAATATAAATAAAATATAAATTCAAATACCCAAGATCAATTCAAAACTCAAATCCAAATTCAACCTTCAGTCAAATTCTTGAACCTAGCTCAAATCAAATCAATAATCCCTTGATTTTCCTTCATGATTCAATCAATACTTCAATCATGAAACCAAATATAAACATAAACTTCAATCATCAATCTAAAACTAAATTCAAAAATCAAACCCAAATGAAACTCATGTTCATCCTTTGAACTTGAAATTTTCAAGTGAATCAAAACCCATTTGACTCCAAATCACTTATAAATTAATTTATATTTCAATCATAAGTCCATATGTGAGTTCAACCAAACTTGATTCAAGCCTTGATCAAGTCAATTGACCCACTTAGGCTCACTTGACCCAAAGTGACCTAAAGTATCCCTTTTGAGCCAAATTCTAATCCTACCCAAATTGAATTGAACTAAGCCCACCTGAGCCTTCTATTGTGAGCAACAATCATTATGAGATGATCAATAATTGAAATAGGGTCAAACCAAGTCAAACCTAAGGGTTGACCAAATCAACACTTAGCCAAAATGAAACCTAAACTGGCCAAAATCCACCATAGGATAAATTGATTAAAACCATTGATCTAGACACATTATAAATCAATGTTTAAACTTGACCAAGTTATCATTTGTGCTACCTAAGAGCCCAATCAAGTTGACCCAATTTGACCTAAAAATTCAAAATGTGTCAAATATTGATATAGGCCAAATTGATTGAAATCATTGATCTAGACCAATTCTAAATGAATGTTAGAACTAGACCAAGTCATCATTTGAGCCTAACCTTGCTCAATTGGCCACTTGATCCAAGTTGACCCAATTTGACCTAAAAAGTTAAAATGTATCAAATCTTGATCTAAGCCAAAATTGATTGAAACCAATGGGTCAAGTTTATTCTAAATCACTTGTTGAACTTGACCAAAGCCTCAATTGGCCAACTAGACTCAACCCAATTGACCATGAACCCGACTTTAAAGGTCAAATCAAGCCAAAATCAAACCAAACCAAAATTGATTGAAACCAAAGCTTGCAAAATATTTCAAATGACCAATGAAACCTAAACCAACCATGACCTAACCCGATTAGGTCAAATAGGTCAAATTGGTTTACTTGACCCATTTGGCCTAAATGAATTTAAATGAATCAAAACCAAATACAAATCAAATTAAACCAAACCAATGATGCCAAAACATTTCAAATGGTTATATGAACTTGACCCTTGGTTTGATCCATCAATTTGAATTGGCCAACTTGACCAAGTTGATCCATATTAACCTAAGTGGGTCAACATGAGCCAAATGACATCAAATCAACTCAAAATTCTTTGAAATTTGAACCAACCCAATTTTAAACTATTCTAAATATGCACAAAGTAAAATAAAAGCCAAATGACCATTTTATCCTTAGGTCAAGGGGTAACCTATGGCCAATTCCACTTGGAATTTGGTCATTTCCTTTTCATGGCCACTTAGCACCCTCTTAGTGGACCAAGTGGACACTAATGAGTGTGGTGCACATGACCCAATGGGTTTTGGTCAGCCAAACTCAACCCAAGGCCAAAACTGACCATCCAATAGGAGGTTCTCCACATGGAATCACTCCCACTCTCATTTCAAGCACATGAAAGCTTCACCACTCCACTCCTCTGCCAAAACCAAATCATGTGAAGCTAAAAATGGCCTAACCAACTTACTCATGGGATCAATTTGATCAAAATGGAAAAACACCTCTTGGCCATCCGATCCTTATTGGGGGAGATATACTCCACTTAATTTCAGATTTCACTTGAAACTCGAGCTGAGCAAGCTTCTCCAAGTTCCTCCAAGCTCCTCAAGCATTTTTTCTCTCTACTTCTGGGAGGTAGGATGAAATTCTAACTTAGCAAATTCCAAATTCTACAAGAACCATCAGAGGGCTCAATCGAGCTCACCTAAATCAAATTCCAAGAAATCAAGCCATGAGAAGAGGGGTCTAGATCAAAGCCGCAAGCCTAGGAGGAGGAGTTTGGCCAATTAGAAGATCTACTCAACCTCAAGCCCTCAAACCTTCAACAGGGCTTTGTCTCCACTAGACGAAGCTACCTCAATGGTTAGGAGCGCCGGTGATAGCCTCCGGTGAGGTACTATTCAAAACCAAGCTTGCATTGATTTTTCTTTCATCCTTTTTGAAGGGAATTATAATCCCAAGTGATTTCCACCGTTAGATCTTCATCTTCTTGCTTTTTGATGGTGTGTGATCAATCCTAGCACAATCCGAGCTCGATTGAGCTCAGATCAAGCCTAAAGGGATGGATGTTCATCATCTCCCATAGGTGAGCGTAGGGATGAATCATGGACCATCCATTCCGCATGTTTTTGGATGGATGATTAAAACACAGATCTCATTAATCTCTGATTAATTGAATTGCGTTTAATCTTGACCATCCGATCTTTGATCGACGGCAGTCGATAATATGCTTCATAGGATGTAACAAATTAAGTGCATCGGTGGTCCACGTGGATTGGTAGGGATTATTTAATTATTAATCACTTAAACTTTAAAAATACACAACTAATTCTAGATTAATTAGAAAAATACAAACTTAAATGCATTTTGAAGATATTTTAAAGGGGAATAACATAAAATTAAGTTTAATTGATTATAAATAGTAAGTTTCATGCAATCAAGATTTTATTAGGAATGTAATTATGTAAATTACTCCCTAATTATTCCATTGATTAATTCCAAAATTCTCAAGTATGTTTAGTTGGATGACTTCTGCCTCCCCTAATTTTCTTGGAATTTATTAATTGTTTAATTAGGGAAATTGCTTGATTCATCTCTAATCACTCCCTTAATCAAATAAATAATTAATTAACCTATTAAATGATGATAAATTCATTAATTAAATTTGTTAATCACCCTAAAATAATGGATATACTTAGGGAATGAGATTAAGATGCCTTTTCTAAATCTTTTCCTTAAGTCTATTTCATTTGAATGAGAGTTAATTAATTTATAAATTGATTAATGATTTAATAATTTCATTAAATAGCTTAATTAACCAAACTCAAAATAAAAAATTAGTTTAGAAACTTGATCATTTAATCAATTCTTTCTTGGGTAGATACTTAGGTGTTCAATAACCTAAGTAGCTTAAGGAAATCATATATAACCCATATGTGTGGGAAGGGTTATGAAAGTACTTAAATTAAACCCCTTAGCTTAATTAATCATTGATTATGAGCCAAATGCTTTTGGCCCCTTTCTTTCTTCGGTGCATTGCTGATTTAAATTTCTTATGATTTTATGTCATACATTGGCTCATAATTATTTGGTTAAATATGTTAAAGTTGTGTAGGTAAGGGGTAATTAATGGACTTAATGTACACCTTAACCTAAACAAAATATAAAATCAATCTAATGGTTAAAAAAATTAAACTAAAATAATATACACATGTGGGAGATGGGTTAGGACCAACAAACCTTCTCACATTTCCTAAATTCAAATCAAACTCAAAACCAAACTTGATTCACTTTAAATAATCTTATTCCGTAAGATTGTCTTTAGGAATTAATTAGGATGAATGAATTTACATGCTTTCATCACTTTATTTCTTTTCTAGCATGCTAAATTTGTATGTCATATGAAAATCATGCATTCTTGTCTTTTGAAAAATCAAATCAAAATGAAATATTTTCTTTAAGTCAAATTGCATGTTTTGGCTAAAGTAAGAATATGAATGGCTATTATCACTACTAAATTCAAAATTATTTTCAAAAACTATAAATCAAAGATAAAAAATGAAAGGCATGTTACTTATAATTTTTTATGATCTTGCATGTATATATATATAAGATGTGCAGTATGTGACTTTCCTTCTCTTCTCTTTCAACATAGTTATGAATAGGATTTGAAAAGTGTATAGTTCATTTGAAAAGAGCACAACACTTGCTTAAATACATTCCTATTCATTCCTATGTTATCATTTAAGAAGAATCTTTATATTGCACATGTAAATTAAACAAGCAACAAATCAAACAAACATAAACTTTTTGCATGACTCTTTTTCCATTTATTTATTTTTTGTACATGCACATGTATTTAAGAAAAGTGGTATATTAGTCTGGACTTCTCGGGGTTGCGAGACTTTAATTATCCCCAAGTAGGTCTAGTACCTTACACCCCTGGAGTAGAAAATAATGGCACCGTACTCACTTGCCTGTAATGTGCACTTGAATAATGGATAAAAGAATCTCTCTTTTCTACTTAACAAAAATCATGCATACATGAAACATTCCAAATTTTCCTTAGTCAATATATCTTAGCATTCATCATTAAGGTGTGCTAACACTTCCATTGCATGTATAACTATGCTTAGGATTCCTCCATATGCATGTCACACATGTTGGAAAGAAATAAAGTGTTGTGTGTTTTGTGATAGTAATTCAATTTATTTAATGCCTTTTTTATTAGGTTTGTTTAGGGAAAATCTAAACTTAGGATTAATTAAAACACATAATAAAAAATTTACTAAAACAAAAATCATTAATGAATCTACCTTAGAAATTACTTAAGGTAGGGAGGAAAGAGGAGTCCTCTTCTCTTTTTCTCTCTTTTCAATACTTAGTAATTAATTATAGGTTCATTCAAACCAAATCAAATCATGAAATAAAACTTAACCAAATCAACTAAATCACTTAAATAGAACCACCCTCTAAGTTGAATCCTTCATACTTAGAAAATTCTAATCTTAAAAGCCTAACTAAGACATACCACACAAGCCTTAAATGACACACACATTAGTCACCATTTCTAGTCCTATGTTGCATGGTTTGTTATTTTCTTTTATTTTGTGATGTGGGATGTTAATGTGTAGGATGATCTTAGTCTGATCATTATCTTCTCAGGGGATTATGTTTAAGAGCTATGAAAATAATGCTTTTTTTTCTTTGCAAGTTTCTTATATCCCTAAGCATAATCCAAAATAGGCCAGGTAGACTTGGTTAGACTATGTGTGGAGTACTAAGTCGAATTTATTCATATACATGCTTAAGATTATGTGGTTTGTTTAGCTAATCTCCATTTTGCAGATTTTAGTTAGATTTACTTTTCCCATTTTTATGTAATTTTGCAAATAAGATTTAGAATGAATGTTATGGGGGATTAGGATGAACATTAGTCATAATATTGTGTCTTATGTATCATGTGAAGCCTTTGGAGCATCCATATTTCAACCAACCAAAAGAAAGAAGAATGAAGAGATAAATAAAGAACACCCCCATAACATGAATTCCTTTTTGATTGTAATCAATTCATTTGTAATACGGGCTGTATAAGGGTAGAGCTCAGCTACCCAATTTCTTTTCAAGTTTGTGCGATGGAGCCCAACCACAAAAGCCCTCTTATTCTTTTTGCTAGCTTTGATGTTTGTTTAGTTTGTGCATTAAGATGACTTATTTTTCTAATTTTTCCTTGCTTTGATATATGACTTGGATGACGGTTAGGCTCTAAAAAAAATAAATTTTCTATCCAACTAATCAATTCAAATTTAAAATAAACAATTCATAACCTCACATAAAGCCTAGGTTATAAAATAAGATAAAAGATTTCGCAACCCCTTAGCTAGATGTTGTATGTTTTCACATCATGCATAAAAAGCATCTTGTCTCACTCTTGTTATGGAGGGCTTCCACCTTTGCCAAAAAACTTAGCTTGACCTTTGAGAGCCATGGTGGAAATGCACCTCATTTCTTGCTAATTTTGGCCCATAATCCAATTTCTCATGCATTTGGCATATGAATCCTAAAGCTTGTGTCAAATTGATTGTCCAAAATAAAAATAAAATATAACAAAAAATTGAATTAGATTTAAGTTGTTAATTATGCTACATGATCTAGTCTCTTAGTATGTTTAAGGACTTAGTCTCTTTCAAAATAAACAACAACCTAGCTATCTGCAAAAGCATATGACTTGCCTACATGTATTTAAAATCATAGGAGGAGTTAGTTGTGGTTGTAAGTCCAGTTGGGTGGTTTATCTCTATGGAGGTAAACCAAATGCCCATTTTGCCTTAGATTTAGCTCTTGCTTCGCCTCATCAAGGTTGCTACTTCCCTTTGGTAAGATAAATCATTTTCATGATCTTTTATCATGAAATTATAATTCCTAGATTTCTAATAAAAGTTCAATTCAAATAAATAAATCTCCCAATTTCAAAATATAAAAGCCCAACCATAGGGGTTGTTTGGGATGCTTACTCATAGTATCACAAGCATTCCTTACTTATCTTTCTTTGGTTTTGATAATAACTCCCTCCTCTTGCTCAATCCCACTTGATCTTCTAAAAAAAAATCAATTGATTGATTGTCCTATCTTTGAAATCTTTGGAGACAATGAACATTTACCTTAATCGAGAGTATTCCTAAGGAATCCAATTCCTTAATAACTATGGGGACTTATCTCCATAGGGAACTTAATTGATTTAAAATAACCTCGCTTTTCCATGTAAAGTAGGGGAAGAATCTCTAGTACATTTACATTCTTAAAGGATCTTGGATGGTCATTTGTGGGATAGTACATCTAATGCCATACCCATCACCCTAATAAGAACATCTGCAGATCTGCATGGTGTCCAACACAAAAAGTGTTTGAGAATATTTTTGGTTCTTTATTTATTTCTTTTCTCTCTTCTTCAGGAAAGATTAGATGAAGAATTTCAAAAATAAATTTTCACCACAAATTTTTCTGGCGACTCCGCTGGGGAAGGTTCCTCTCTCCATCTTTAGTAAATGATCATTATATTTAAGTATCGATGGTGGGTTTGTATTTTATATGAATCCAATACTATCTTTCTCTTTCGTTGGCACTTAGTTTATTTCACCCTTAAGCTAAGCTAGCCAACATCTTTTGGTTTTAGGACCTCACTCAGTGTGGGTCTTAAAACCCCTGTTGGGTTCCTCAATAGGTGAAAATAAAAATGTAATAAAAAGAAATAACTAAAGACTTCCTTCTTACCATTCTTTATGGTAAGGAAAGGTTCATTCCAAAAATAAAAAAATTAATCTTTTACAAAAATATCAATTTCCAAAAAGCACTTTTTCAAAATTCATTAATTGAATAATTATACCACTTTTTGTTTCCTCTGCCTCCCTCTTGTTACCTCCCCCTTTCTCAACCATCTTCGATGATATTACAACTAAACTACCAACAATTTAGGGTTTAGGTTTATCAGAAGAAGGATTTTTTCCTTTGAGTTGGAAGTTTAAGATATCTTAGGGGTCTTTTCCTGGGAGTATTATTTACTTCTTTTTTGGGGGTTACGATCATAGAACTTGTTTCACTTAGTCATTGTTATTTTTCTCTCTCTCTCACTCTTTGAGCTTAAATTGTAGGTTGAAAGAATCGTATAAGTGGGTGCGTTGGTAAATTTGACTTATGCAGTTATGCTTTTCTAATTTGGAAAATAGTGTATTTGTGATGTTCTATTGCTGAACAATGGTTGGAGTTTTCAAAATTATGGAGGTTGTTAAGGTGGATCGATTTTCTTTGTTAGTAGCTTATTAGCCTATCAATTTTTTCGATTGTTAAGGCGATAAAATAATTCCAAACCCGTCAAAATTGATAGGCAGATAAGCTACTGACAAAGAAAATTGATCCACCCTAACAACCTCCATAATTTCAAAAACTCCAAACATTGTTCAACAATAGAACATTTCAAATACAGTATTTTCCAAATTAGAAAAGCATAATTGCATCTACAAAGTCAAATTTACCAACACAACCACTTATACATTTCTTTCAACCTACAATTTAAGCTCAAAAGAAGAGAGAGAGAGAATAATAACTAAGTGAAACCTGTTCTATGATCGTAACCCCCAAAAAAAGTAAATAATACTCCTAGTAAAAGACCCCTAAGATATCTCAGACTTCCAACTTAAAGGAAAAAAGCCCTCTTCTGATAAACCTAAACCCTAAACTATGGTACTTTCAATATCATCATGAGATGGTTGAGGAACAAGGGGAGGAAACAAAAGTGGTATAATTGTTGAATTAATGAATTTTGGGTGTTAAAAATATAAATTTGCTAAGAATCCTCTTTTCAAAAATCATAAAAAATAAAAAACATTAGGATTCTTCATTTAGCATACCCAAATTTGCTAAATGAGGATTCCATTTTCAAATTCACACATGATTCACAAAACAAACAAATAAAATAAGAAAATTGTTTTCAAACACCTCACTTAGCATACCCAAATTTACTAAGTGAGTAAATTCCAAAAATCTCAAATCAAAGAAGAATCAATTGACCATTTACCTTAACATACTTAAATTTGTTAAATAAAGGGTCCTCAAACTTAAAAAAAGTAAAATCAAATATGAGCCTATGGAAGCATCAAACTCCAAAAAACATTTGAACCCATTTTCAATATACACAAATTTGTCAAAAATGGATTCTACATTCAAAAAAATCTCCTTTCCAATCAATTCAAAAATATCTCTTCTAAATTCATTTGGGCAGAACTTAACACTTTCAAATTGTTGAGTGTGAGTTCAAATTCTAAATCAAAATTCAAAAAAAAATCAACAAAGTAGAAATCTAATTTGGGTTTATTTTTCAACATTACAGACTTTTAGTCAATTCTTAGTTAGTTTCAGTTTAGTCAATTCGATTTCAAATGGAAGCACATAAATATGTATTTACATTTCTTTTTGGGATGGACTTGGCCTTGGATCGGGCCAGCCTCCCACAGTCTCACTTCGCCCACCTCATCCACTTTGGCCAAGGCTTTGAACGGGCTAGGATCACATGTGATGGGACCACCCTCAAGAAAGTCAGCAGGAGCATGGTGACTGGGCAGAAGCTGGTCCTCCAAGTTGAGTTACCATCTGATTCAGAGACCCCCTCGCTAAAGAGAAAGGCTATGGTGGTTCCCATAATAGGTTCCAACGGTGCACCCGTTGTTCCCCTTGTTGCCTAGGCTGGGTTGGCACCTTCCAAGGGGCTCCTCGATTGTTATCTACCTTTGAGATTGGGTCTAGTTCCCATACTTGTCGACCTACTAGGACTCAGTGCTGAAATAAGAATCACATGATCAAATAGTATCATACATGCATAGTCAGGGAGTTAGATGCAGCCACTCAGTCTACTATAGAGGAGTTTCCTAGGATGGTTTCCTCGCTGGTCACAAAAAATAAGTTCCACCATCTCTCTGTATCTGATAGAGAGGATGTTAAGACGATTTCAATTTCATCTCCACCAATAATATAGTTTTAGGCTCTTATTAGTGAGAGGAGGAGGTTGTACGCCGACCTTCAATCAGTTTTATGCTGAGTAGGCCGAGCTTACGGATGATCAGAGTTTGGGGCTTAGTTTAATTTATGTTTAGTCATTCCCCATAGTGTGGATAGACAAATCAGGTAGGAGAGGCTAGGAGACATTGCATATTTACTGGGGAGCAATGATCAACAACACCCTTATCGACGATCAACGCTACCATGCTAATCATACCGATAACATCTTACTGATGGGTACTACCCACCATAGGAGAGGAGATCCTATTCAGAGAGAATCAGTGGTGCCTTTTATATCCTCTAGTTTCATCATCAACTGTTCTAGCTAAGGCCATGAAGGCTACATCAAGGGAAAAGAGAATCCCATTGGTGATCTGGCTACGGCCAAGAGATCCCATCCCATCTACACCACTGACTGAGGTGAGGCTGAGCTCTCCTGCTCAGCCTTCTACCCTAGTTGTGGTGAAGAAGGAATGGAAACCTCGAAGTATAGTAGTCATTCCATCACCACCACCACCATAACAGTGTATGGAGTTAGCAGTAGAGGGAGGAGGAGACAGTTCAATTGCCCCTATGGTTATAGATCCTCCTAGGAGTTGCACACCATCCAGATCTAGTGAAAGTTAGGAACATCTTTCTTCAAGTGAGCATAGCCCTAATAGGGTTAGCACTTCAACAATAGTAGAGGTTAGATGTATATCTGTTCATGATAGTGATCCTACTATCGATTAGCCTCGATCTTTTATGCCTATTCAGTTGGACCGCTCCCTGACATTGACATTGGCTCAAGTGGAGAGTGAGAGGATATGCCTAGTCTAATTTAGAGGATGAGAAGGTCAGTTTTGATCTTAATGAAGATGATCTGTCAGGGGATTCAGCAGGGGTACACATGGTAGACACTAGAGGTTCCCTTCTCCTTGATCAATAGACTTTGGAAGGTGCTGCGGTCTAGCAAGAAGACACAACCTACTCGACCCAACACCTCCTTCAACAAGTAAAGCAAAAAGATGAACAAATAGGTAGGATAGGGAAGAAGCTTCAAGACTTGCTAGCAGTAGTTTTGGCACTTCATAATGAAGTCGGCATCCTACTAAGTTAGTTATTGCATGTCTTGGATCTAGCCAAGACTTTACCTCCAGTAGAGCAAGGCAGCACCAACTTGTATTGAAAGGTAATTGATAGTACCTCCGTACAGGAGAAGGACATCAAAATTATGGTTGAGAAACAAGTGAGAGAAGCATTAGCTCAAGCCCGAGGAGGATCGTTAGTTCCAAAGGGTAGACCCTACCTAGAGAAATTTGATGCCATCCAATATTCTAAGGGTTTCGTGCCACATTCTTTCAAGAGCTTTGATGGTAGTGGGAACCTAAGGCATCATAGTGCGCACTTCAGAGCCAGCTATTGCAACACTGGTGGCAGTGATGCTTTACTCTTCAGACTTTTCATCACTAGCTTAGCAGACACAACCATCGATTAGTACGCTGAACTTCCCAATAGTTCTATTGAAGACTTTTGCTGAGTTGGAGCAATTCTTCATTAAGAGATTTATTGGAGCTCAATAAAGGGTGAGTGATCTTATTGTAGCTCAACAACACCCTAGTGAGTCCCTCATTGATTATATTCTTAGATAGTGCAATTTGAGTATGAAATACAAACTGCATCTGTCTGAATAGCACGCCATTGAAATTCTATTCATGGCCCGATCACCTTCATGCTCAAAGGTTTCACCATCAAAACATTTGACAAGCTAATCAACAAGGCTAGCTTGCAAGGAGAAGCCAAACAGTTGCCTTTTTTAGATCAATCAATAAAGCCAAAGCCAAAAAAGCCAAGGGGTAGTGATAAGTAGACAAGAAGAGCGAGCAAGAGGAGACCTCAGACTCCATAGTCACTTCCACCTCCTTTACCACCACGAGGCCATCCTGCTCGGCCACAGCTTCTATGGCCTTCACTCCTCCTCCATATCCACAATGCGCACAACCGCCAGCTACGATCCACCTACTCTTATGGATAAACTAAACAAACCATATTCATTTAAGAGAGGTAATCAAGAAAATCTTTAAGAATCTCTTAATGAAACCTAATTTTCACCTACCCGAACCTAGAAGACTGGAGGAAGTGGGCAAAAGTAATGATCTTAACTTTTCCCCTGCTAGGTCATGTTTTGAAATATTTCTTTACATTCAAGAGCTTGCTTGAGCATAGCTTCAAGACCGGCGCTATAGTTATCCTAAAGGAATACCTTGTGGAACAATCATCCAGTTTCATTAAGGTAATCCTTAGAGATACATGTGATCCTTCCAAAACCAAAGAAGGTTGGGATATCTCCTTATCCCGAACCTCTAAGAAGATTGTATCCAAAATCAAGAAACTTTCCTTGCAGGTGCCTGAGGTTTCTCGAACATCCAACATCAAGGAAGGTTGCAAGTTGTTCAAGATAACTCAGGGAAAGGGAGCTTAGATGCTTTCGAGATAGCCAAGCAGTTCAACCACCTACCTAGTCTAGCCTCCAGTCTACAGTTGCAGCTACTACATCAATGACTACCTTTACTTTAGCTAGCTCTTCCTATAATATACATCTTGTATCAGCAGATGAAGCATCAAATCCCTCACCCCACTTACTTTACTAGATTTTTATTATGTACCTCTTTTAAAACCCAAGAAATCAAGGAATAAAGCTAGCTTGAATTATATCCATCTCACTTCTGATGGGTTGTCTAATTTTACTCTTACTAAAAACTCTTCAAGTCTAAACAATAATTAGAACATCTATGATCTTTCTCTTTCTGATTTAGAGTTAGACTTTTTTCTCCACAATACTATGGGTTCACCTCTTGAGATAGACTTGAAATCATCTGATTTCGAGGGTCCCATAGGAGAAGTTGTAAGTGAGCTTGATGAGAGGGTAGAATCTTCCACTAACCTACCACAAGAGATCACCGAAGTCAACCTCCGTAGTGGTAAGGTTCTACCTCCTGTGGCACCTCAAGATAAGTGGGAACAAGTCATTGGTTCAGATGATCGAGAAGCCCCTCTATAGGATGCTCCACTCTTGGATATGCTTGTGGAGGTTCAACCTAAGGTGGACTACAATGTCCCCTCTCACCTAAGAAAGCTGTCATCTAAGTTAATCATATATGGTGCATATGTCTTATCGAAAGAGATGAGGGAATCATTAATCAAGGCTCTTCTTAATCCAGATATATGCTTAGCTCAGCTGATCGCTATTCAAGAGGAGGCACATTATTCAAGAGAAGCCCAAAGAGTCACTTTCATCGATGAAGTCCTTCTTCTAGGCAACGTGGAGTACAACCATCCCCTCTACATTACAGTGGAGATGGGCAGGTTCAAAATTTCTAGGGTTCTTGTTGATCCAGGTGCATTAGTGAACATTATAAGTCTAAAGACCCTTACCTATTTGAGGATTGACATCTCCACACTTCAAGGAGATCAGATGATGTTGAGAGGATTCAATGAACAAGGTGAGAGGGCTTTAGGTTCTATAGTGCTGCCTTTGGAGATAGGTGAATGGAAGATGGAAGCCAAGTTCTATATCATTGATTTGAATACTTCATTCTTAGGCCTTGGAATAAGATGATTCCATCTTCCTCCATCGGCATCAAGTTTAGGAAGGATGAGATTGAATATTATATTAAAGGAGATGAAAACCATTTTTGTCGAGAGGTTGAGATATATGAGGATGCGACTATCTTCCTCAAAACCTTTTTTCATGAATTTGGTCAAAATTCAAATTCAAATGCAAAAGAAAAAGAAGAAAAAGAAAAAGAGAAAGAAAAAAAAAAGAAAAATAAAATACAAGTGAATGAGAAAGGGATATCGAAGAAGAAATAGAGTCGCATATCACATTCCACCTAATTCCATCATATGTACATGTGGGTAGGATGACTCTACCTCCACCAGACACAAGTAGAGGTAGAGTAGACATAGAGGTAGTTCCAAAGGTGGAAGACCCCCTAGTTGGCCACCAACCAATAGGGGTTATGTTCTAGTTCACAGGAGTGCCCCTACTATTCACATAGACTTGAAATTTATCTCTGAGGATGAGTCTGATGTGATTAGCATACCTGCTAACCCCTCTCAGCGGGTTTCATTAGAGGTGACACTCGAGCTGGATAGTGATGAAGACCAGGCCTCCGGATAAAGCATGAATGTATTTAAATCAAGTGTATGTGAAATTATCAAGCAACAGTCAGGAACCTTAGCTATAACCTCACATTCCTCCCAAAAAGTTGAAGGTTTAGTAATTAAAGAAGTCTCTCAGTCTTGCAGGGATGTTAAGCTAAAGAGATTGGTATTAGGATCATCATCCTCAAGTCTATAAACTGATGTAGGACTTAAGGATAATTCAAATAAAGAATTAATGGAATTACCTTTTCACTCGCCTTGTGTTCTTAATCTTCCAAAGAAGGGTTTGATCTCTTATACATGGTCTAAAACACAAGTAAGAGTACTTCAAGAAGCTATGAAATAATAGAGGCAGGGATGCACAATCAAGATCAGGATTAGGATGCGGTATAATGGGTCTAGTCCATATTGATCATTTCTACTTAGTTATCAACAATCATTTGAAATCTAACAGGTTCTTTTCACACCACACTAGCTCTTTATGAGGATGTGTCTTTAAAAACTTCAGATGATCAAGATGATCTCCAAATCAAAGATACACCACCATAATTTGAAGAGGAGATCCATTCAACAATTGACAAGCTTAAAGAAATCAATCTCAGGATGAAAGAAAATCCACACCTGACTTACATTAGTTTATTGCTGAATGAAGAAGAAACCAATGACTTAGTTAGGCTATTGACTGAGTTTAAGGATTGCTTTACATGGAGCTATGAAGAGATGCCCAAATTATCTCCTAATGTAGTAGTCCACAAACTAGCAATAGATCCTAATGCCGACCCTATCAAGCAAGCTCCTAGACGTATGCGATTAGAATTTGAACAATAGGTCATTTTTGAAGTCAAGAAACTGATCGATGCTGGTTTCATTAGGGAAGAAAAATACCCTACCTGGTTAGGCAATGTCATACCAATTAAGAAGAAGAATGGCCAAATTCACATATGTGTCAATTTCAGGAACTTAAACAAGGCATGTCCAAAGGATGAGTTTTCTCTTCCTATACTAGAATTAATGGTGGACATTGCCTCATCTCATACAGTATTCCAAATCAAGATGGCCCCTGAGGATGAAAGAAACACTACTTTTCAAACTCTGATCAGAATCTATTATTATAAGGTCATGTCTTTCAACCTTAAAAATGCTGGTGTTACATACCAACAGGCCATGATTAAGATCTTCAATGAACTCATTCATCATCAAATTGAGTGCTATGTTGATGATCTAGTAGTCAAGAGCTAAGAAAAGGAAGACCACCTCTTTGACTTGAGAGTAGTTTTTGAAGGGTTAAGATAATATAACCTCAAAATAAATCCTCTGAAGTGTGCATTTGGAGTAGCTTCAGGGAATTTCTTGGGTTTATTATCCGACACTAGGAAATAAAAATAGATCCAAAAAAGATCAAAGCTATTTTAGAAATGCCACCTCCTAAAAGTTTAACTCAACTCAGATCTTTCTAAGGATGGTTGGCATATCTAAGATGCTTTATCTCCAACTTATCGAGGAGATGCAAACCATTCTCAGCACTTATCAAAAAGGATGCCAAGTTCAAGTGGGATGATAAGTGCCAGCATGCCTGTGAAGATATCAAGCAGTATTTGGTGAAGTCGCTAGTTCTAGCAGCCCCTATCCCAAGTAGGCCACTTATCCTCTACACTGCTGCATTGGATGACTCGCTCTATGCTTTGTTGGTCCAAGCTAATAATGAAGGGAAGGAGAGTGCTGTCTACTACCTCAACCATCATCTGATCTCTACTGAAGCCAACTACTCACTTATTAAGAAACATTGCATAGCTTTAATCTTTGCATCCGAAAAGCTATGACACTATATGCTTTCTCATAAGGTGAACTTGATTTCCGTCAATCCAGTGTCTCATGACATGACCAACGCTATCCGCTTGACATGTTGGTCCATGATTCTCTCACAATTTGATATATGCGGTTTTCCTTCAATCAGCGATTCTCACGGCGAAACAAATCATGAACTTATGAACTTGATGATGGAGATAAATTTTGATGATGCGGCTTCCTTTCATAAAGGAGAAGCACCACAATCTACTCTTATAGGAAAGACATGGGTAAGAATAATTCTCTTAACTCTAAACTGTGATTTGATGAGATTCTCATACTATCTCTCAAATCCCTACACTAACAATGAAGTCAAGTATGATGCTTTGATTGCTAGTTTGGAGTTAGCCATTACAGTGTGTGTCAAGAGCATCAACATCTATGAGGATTCTCAGTTGGTCATCAACCAGATTGTCGGGTCCTATAAGGCTCTCAAACCTAAGGTTCATCATTACCATGAGTACACCATGAAGCTGTTGGCCCAAATCCCTGAAATCACCATCAACAAGGTTCCTCGAGCAAAGAACGCAGTAATAGATGCTTTGGCCAAACTTGCTGTTGACCTCATTTTTAGAATGAGCTCTCAACCCCTCCATCTTAAACATAGGACTCCTCTTAGACAATAAGAGTTCCTTAGTCTTAAGACACTTTTAGTGATCAGGTGAACACTCAACCTAACCCTAAAAACTTAGAAGAGTTAGCCATAGGAATAGGTTATGCCTTAGGGGTGTTAAGAAAATTTTCCTACCCTATAGCTTGAACCAAATCCTCACTTCCTTTTTTTCAAGTCAAACTCCAAATTCAAATCAAACACCAAACTCAAATCAACTTCAACTCCAAAAATAAACCTTAAATCAATTCCAATGGATTTTCTCAATTCATGAATCAATTCCAAATGATTGAAACCCATGATTGAAATCCAAGTTCAAAAATCATTCCTAACTCACTTTGATTCCATCTTATGGTCTTTGTTCAAATCAAATCCAAATTAATTCAAAATCAAGAAATTTTCTCATAACTCATTTATATTCTACTTTATATTCACAAATATAAATGAAATATAAATTCAAATAACCAAAACTAAATTCAAAACTCAAATCCAAATTCAACCAAAATTCAACCTAAGCCTTTCAAGTCAAATTCTTGAACTTAGCCAAATCAAGCCAAACCCTTGATTATTCTCCATGATTCAATCAATCCTTCAATCATGAAACCAAATATAAACACAAAATTTAATAATCAAACCAAAATTAAATTCAAAAATCAAAACCAAGTCAAACCCATGTTCATCCTTTGAACTTGAAATTGTCAAATAAATCAAAATTCTTTTGACTCCAAATCACTTACAAATGGATTTATATTTCAATCATGAGTCCATATGTGAGTTCAACCAAACTTTATTCAAGCCCACAAGTCATCATTTGAGCCAAAGTGACCTAAAGAACCTTTTTTGAGCCAAATTCTAATCCTACCCAAATTGGATTGAACTAAGCCCACCTAAGCCTAACATTGTGAGAAACAATCATCATGGGATGATCAATCACTCAAATTAGGTCAAACCAAGTCAAACTTAAGGGTTTACCAAGTCAACACTTAGTGACAATGAAAACTAAACTAGCCAAAATCCACCATAGGCCAAATTGATTGAATTGATCAAAACTAATTCATGATCCCATTTGGCCACTTGACACAAGTTGACCCAACTTGACCTAAAAAGTCAAAATGTGTCAAATATTAATCTAAACAAAATTTATTTCAACCAATGGGTCAAATTTATTCTAAACCACTTGTTGTACTTGACCAAGCCTCAATTGGCCAACTAGACCTAACATAGTCCAATTGACCATGAACGCAACTTGACCTAAAAGGTCAAATTGAGCCAAAATCAACTCAAATCAAAATTGATTGAAACCAAAGCTTGCAACATATTTCAAATAACCAACCAAACCTAAACCAAACCCATGACCTAGCCAATTAGGTCAAATGGGTCAAATTGGTCAACTTGATGCATTTGACCTAAATGAAATCAATTGAACCAAAACTAAATATAAACTAAATTGAACCAAATCAATGATGCCAACACATTATAAACCAAATTGAACCAAATCAATGATGCCAACACATTTCAAATAGTCATATAAACTTGACCCAGCCCTTGGTTTGACCAATTGGTCAACTTGACCCAAGTTGACCCATTTTGACCTAAATGGGTCAACATGAGCCAAATGACATCAAATCAACTCCACATTCTTTGAAATTTTGCCCAACCTAATTTCAAACTATTCTAAATCTGCCCAAAGTAAAATCAAAGCTAAATGACCATTTTACCCCTAGGTCAAGGGGTAACCTATGACCAATTCCACATTGAATTTGGTCATATCCTTTTCATGGCCACTTGACGTCCTCTTAATGCACCAAGTGGAAACTAGTGGGTGTGGTGCACATGACCCAATGGGTTTGGGCTAGCCAAACCCAACCCAAGGCTAAAATCGACCACCCTACTTAAAATGAGCACATGGAAATCACTCCTCCACCTCATTTAGCACATGAGAGCTTCACCACTCCACTCCAAACCCACAATCACATGCCACCAAAATGGCCTAACTCACTTCATAGGATCAATTTAATCAAAATGGCAAAGCCATGCGCAACCATCCGATCCTTTTAGGGAGAGATATACTCCTAATTTCACTTGAATCACATTCATTCACACTTGATTGTGCTTAGGGAACTCAGAGAAAGCTTCTCCAAGTTCCTCCAAGCTTCTTCAGCCCATTGGGATTTCTCCATTCTCATTTTCTTCAAGCCAATAATAGGGGAGCTCAAAGAATTTTCCAACTCATCCAATGCCCAACTTCAATCCAATTGCTCTTGGAAGCACCCTCAGAGGACCCAATCAAACTTATCCAAAGCTTATTTCAAGCTTCCAAGGCACGAGAGGGGGGGAACTAGACCAAAGCTACAAGCCTAGGAGGAGGAGTTTGGTCAATTGAGCAATCCACTTCATCGCAAAGCTTGAAACCTTCAACAGGGCTTCATCTCCATTAGACGAAGATACCTCAATGATTAGGAGCATCGGTGATATCCTCCAACATGGTATGGATCAAAATTGAGCTTAGGTGTAGGATTCCTTGGTTGTTTGTGAAATAATGTTTCATCCCATTACAAATTGGCCATTAGATCTTTTTGTGCTTGCTCTTAGATGGTGTGTGATCAATCTTAGCTCAATATGAGCTCAATTGAGCTCAAATCAAACCTTAAGGGATGGACGGTTGCCCTCTCCTGTAGGCAAGCTCAGTGACGAATCATGGACCATCCATCTTGGATGTTTTGAGTGGACGGTCTTGATTAATCCAATTAGATCCCGCATTTTAATCCCCTTTGATCCACGGGTTTAATCTGGACTATTCAATCTTTTATCCAATGGTCTAAAGAGAAACTACATAGCACCGCTGGCTGATGCGACACTTGATTTGACTACTTAAATAGCGAATCCCATCGCGCCACGTGGTGTCAATGGTCCATGTGGTGGATGGAATTAACTACATAATTAGGTATTTAATTAAGTTTTAATCAAAGAATCTTCAAAAAATACATAAATAAATGTAGAAAAATTAGAAAATACAAACTCAAATGCATTTTGAAGATATTTCAAAGGGGAATAATATAAAATTAAGTTTAATTGATTTTGAACAAGAAATTTTTTTATAATTTGGGTTTTATTAGGATTGTAATTATGTTAATTACTCCCTAAATAATCCTTTGATTAATTTCAAACTTCTTAGGAATTTTAGTGGATGACTTCTACCTCCCCTAATTTTCTTGGAATTTATTAATGGTTTAATTAGGGGAATTGCTTGATTCACTTCTAATTACTCTCTTAATTAATTAAATGTTTAATTAGCCTATTAAATAGTGAAAAATTAATTAATTAAGTTTTCTAATTACCTTAGAATAGTGAATGGACTTAGGGAATGAGATTAGGAGTCCTCTCCCAAATCTTTTCCCCTAAGTTTATTTCATTTGGATAAAAATCTAATAATGGTGCAAATTAATTAAATAGTTTAAATCACTTTATTAAATGGCTTAATTAATCAAAATTTTAAAATCAAATCAATCAAAACTTAATCAATTCTTTCTGGGGTAGATTGCTTAGGTGCTCAATAACCTAAGTAGCTTAATGAAATCATATCTAACCCATATGTTATGAAAGTACTTAAATTAAACCCTTTAGCTTAATTAATCATTAATAATGAGTCAAATGCAGTAGGTCCCTATCTTTCTTAGGTGCATTGCTAATTTAAATTCCTTGTGGTTTTATGTCATACATTGGTTTATAATTATTTGGTTAAATATGTTAAAGTGGTATAGGTAAAAAGGGTGATTAATGGACTTAATGCACACCTTAACCTAGACAAAAATATAAAATCAATCTGATGATTCTAAAGTTAAACTAAAACAACATACACATGTGGGAGATGGGTTTAGGACTCTTTTCACATTCACATTAAATTCAAATCAAACTCAAAACAAAAATTAAAATTTCCTTAAACCAACTTTGATTCACTTTAAATAATCTTATTCCATAAAATTGTCTTTAGAAATTAATTAGAGTGAGTGAAGTTACATGCTTACATCACTTTGTTTCTTTCCTAGCATGCTAAATGTGTATGTCATATGAAAATCATGCATTCATATCTTTTGAAAAAATAAATTAAAATGAAATGTTTTCTTTATGTCAAATTGCATGTTTTGGCTAAAGTAAGAATATGAATGACTATTATCACTACTAAATCCAAAACTATTTTCAAAACCTAGAAATCAAATGTTACAAATGAAAAGTATGTTATTTACAAGTACTTATAAACTTGCCTGTGAATAGCATAAAATGTGTTATGTGATTTTCCTTCTCTTTTCTTAATATAGGTTTGTATAGGATTTGCAATGTGTATAGTCCATTTGAAAAGGACATAACACTTGCTTAAATCCATTCTTATACCCTCTTATGTCATGACTTAAGAAGTAACTCCACATCACACATGTAAACTAAATAATCAAACCAAAATCAAACAAATGCAAAACATAATTCCTCCTTCCATGTATTTCTTTTTACATGCACATGTATTTAAGAAAAGTGGTACATTAGTCCTGACACCCGGGTTGTGAGACTTTAAGTAGCAAGTTGGTCTTGTACCTTTACTGTAGAAAATAATGGTGCCACACTCACTTATGTCTTTCATACTTGTAAATGTGCATATGAAAATGGATAAGAGAATCTCTCTACTTAACCAAATCGTGCATCATGAAGCATCCAAATTTTCTTAGGCAATATCTCTTAGCATTAATTATGAAGGTGTGCTAAATATTTGCATTTGTATAGATATGCTTAGGATCCATCCATATGCATGTTACACATGTTGGAAAGAGATAAAGTGTTGTGTGTTTTGTAATGGTAATTCATTTTACTTAATCTTAAAATGCCTTTCTCTTTGAATAGGTTTGTTTAGGGAAAAATATAAACTTAGGATTAATTGAAACACATAATAAAATATTCACTAAACAAAATTCATTAATAAATCTACCTTAGAAATTACTTAAGGTAGGGGGGAAAGAGAAGTTTCATTCTCTTTTTTGCTCTTTACAACACTTAGTGATTAAGTGTAGGTTCATTCAAACCAAATCAAATCATGAAATAAAACTTAACCAAATGAACTAAACCACTTAAATGAAACCACCCTCTAAGTTGAACATTTTCAAACTAAAAAGAGTCTAAACCTCAAAGCTAAGCATACCATACAAACCTTATAAGGCACACACATTAGGCTAAGTCACCATTTCTAGTCCTATGTTAGGGTGATGCATGATTTGATGTTTGATTTTATTTTGTGTTGTGATGTTTTAGTCTGGATGTTAGGGTGTATGTGTGTAGACTGAAGAATAAGATGATCTTAGTCTAATCATAATCTTCTATAGGGGATTATGCTTAAGGGGCACTTTAATAAAATATAAGCTTTTGCTATACAGTTGCTCTCCCCTAAGCATAATCCAAAATAGGCCAGGTGGACTTGGTTACCCATGTGTGGGGTGCTAAGTCTAATATACATGCTTGGGATTATTTGGTTTTGTTTAGCTAATCTATGTTTTGCAATTTTTAGTTAAATTTACTTTTCCCCATTAACATGTAGTTTTGTAGATTAGAATTTATAATGATTGTTATGGTGGATTAGGATAAACGTTGGTCATAAGACTATATCTTATGTACCATGTAAAGTCTTTGGAGCAACCACATTCTAACCAAAAAAAAAAAAGAGAAAGGAGAAAGAAAGAAAGTTGAAAGGAGAATAAAGAAAGAAGAAAGAAGAAAGAGGGAAGAAGAAATGAAGAATGAAGAATGAAGTCCCCATAACATGAATTCCTCTTTGATTGTAATTAATTCATTTGTAATGGGATAAAGGTAAAGCTACCCAATTTGCTTTTGGGTTTGTGTGATGGAGCCATAAAAGGTCTCTTATTCTTTTGGACTAACTTTAATTGATTGGTGTTTGTTTAGCATTAAGATGGCAAGTTTTCCTAGTTTCTTTCTTGCTTTGATGTATAACTAACGGATGAATTAGGCTCTTAAATAAATTTTCTATCCAATTAATAAACTCAAAACTAAAAATTAAATAACTCATAATCTTACCTAAAGCTTAGGATATAATGCAAGATAAAAAATTTAGCAACCCTTTATGTTGTATTTTATTTCTCACATCATGCATAAAAAGTATATTGCTTCACTTCTTGACTTGGAGACGTTTGGGACATTTGAGAGCCATGGTGAAAACACACCTCCTTTCTTTTGATTTGGCCCATAATCAAATTTCTCATGCATTAGGCATATGAATCTCACAAGCGTGTCAAATGAATAGTCAAAATAAAAATAAAATGTAACAAAATTTGCATTAGATTTAAAAATCATGCCTACATGATTTAGTCTCTTAGGGGTGTGTTTAAGGACTTAGTCTCTTTCTAAATAAACAATAGCTGAGCTATCTTCCAAAAGCATATGACTTGCCTACATGTATTTAAAACTATAGGATGAGTTAGTTGTACCCTGATTGTAAGTCCAAACGGTGGGTGATTTATCCTAAACCAAATACCCTTTTTGCTTAGATTTAGGTCATACTTTGGCCCAAAGCTCTCTAGATTTTGGTTTAGAGGTTGTTACTTCCCTTTGCAAGCATAAATCCTAACCTCTTAGGCATTTCCATGATCTAGTGTGGAATCATAAGTCCTAGATTTCTAACAAAAATTCAACTTAAACAACTAATTCCCTCAACTTCAAAATATAAAGCAACCATAGATAGTTTGGGATACTTACTAGGCTTCCTAGTATCATAAGCATCCCCTACTTATCTTTGTTTGGCTTTGATAATAACTCCCTCCTCTTGATCAATCCCACTTGTTCTTCTAAAATAACCAATTGATTGATAGTCCCTATCTTTGAAATCTTTGGAGACAACAATCCTTAGAGAGTATTCTTAAGGAATCCTATTCCTTAGGATGTAATTAACTATGGGGGCTTGCCTCCATGGAACTTAATGAACCCGGTTTAAAACAAACCCGCATTACTTTTCATGTAAAGTAAGGAAGAATCTCCATTTTGAAGACCCATAGTTCTTAGGAGTCCTTATTCAGGTGATTAGGTCCATTGTAGGGTGGTGACTTCTATCTTTCAAGATAATACACCTTACTTCAATGTCCAATCACCCTAATAAGAATATCTGTAGATCCATGTCGTGTCCCACACAAAGGCGTATATTTCTATTTTCATATATCCTCTTTTTTCAATGGGATAGATGAAAATGGAGATATCCACATTTGCCAAAGAATTGACTTCTTTGGAAGGTGAGTCCATTCCAATAAGGGTCCAAAATAGACAGTCTAATCCTTTATTGATGCTGAACTCGTCGAGAGAATTTCTCTTGAAGGGGAGGTTGCCGTTGCCAATAAAGACAAGGAGCTGGATTGGAGGTAATCATTCATAAATTATTTGAACACCGGCAAACTATCTCAAGAGAAGTCATAAGTCCATTAGGTGAAATAAAGAGCTCTCTCCTATGCTCTCGTAGATGGAACCCTGTGCCAGATGTCTTTCAATCAAATGTGGTTACGCTATTTGGATAAATAAGAAGCATGTAGGATTGTGACCAAGGGACACTCAGGTCTATGCGAAGTGCATCAATCTGAAGATGAAAAGATCAAGAGATGATACTACTAGTCTTCAATGATTACATATTACATGGATGTATCTAGAAGATTCCCCTGTCGTACACGGTGTGGTCCTACATCAATCACCCAACATTCTCCATCCTACATTGAACCATGACCATTTGTGTTGGGGTACCAACATTGTGGGTCCTATCGATCCTCCTTCTTCCAAGGGTCATCGGTTCATTTTAGCTACTACTGACTACTTTTCCAAGTGGGCATATGCAATCTCACTCAGAGAGGTCATAGGTCAGCATGTGCTTCAATTTTTAGGAACCATATATAGGTTGTTTTATGAATTATATTATAATATTACTACATTCAAAAGCACCAAGATAAATAACTTTGCTAGAATACACTGTATAGATTAGAGATACTCCACCATCTACTACCCTATGGTGAAAATATTTCTGCCTTCATCTATTTGGATAAATGAAAATAAAAATATACCTTTGGTTGGGACACGTATATCCAAAGATATTCTTATTAGGGTGATCAAGTATGATATTGAGGAGAGGTGTACTATCTGATAGAAGTCACCACCTACAATGAACCAAATTACCTCAATAAGGACTCATAAGGACAATGGGTGCATGTACCCCAAAATTCTTTCCCTACTTTACATAGAAAAGTAAAGTAGGGTTTATTTTAAATTGGCTTTGTTAAGTTCCCTACAGGGGAAAGCCCCCATAGTTAATTACATCCTAAAGAAGGGGATTCCTTAGGAATACTCTCGATTAAGATAAATGATCATTGTTCCCAAAGATTTCAATAGGTAGGACAATCAATCGATTAGTTTATTTTTGGCAAATCAAGTAGGTTTGATCAAGAGGAGGGAGTTCTTATCGAATCCAAATGGAGGTGAGTAGATGATGTTTAGGATACTAGTAAACATCCCAAACTATCCTATGGTTGGGATTTACATTTTTGAAATTGAATTACTTATTTGAGTTGAATTTTTATTAGAAGTTTAGTCTTATAATTCCATAATACAAGGTTATGTAAATTCCTAAGAGGTGAGGATTTATGGCCTATGGAAGAGGAGAAGCAACCTCAAAACCTAAATCTAGGGAGCTTTCTGAGGGCCAAAAGCACCTAAATCTAAGGAAAAAATGGGTATTCGATTACGCAGAGAAAACCACCCCACTTGGACTTTCACAATGCACTAACTCCTCCTATGATTTTAAATTTATGTAGGCAAGTCATATATTTATGCAAGATAGCTAGATTATTATTTATTTTAGAAAGAGACTAAGTCCTTAAAATCACTCCCTAAGAGACTAGCTCATGTAAGGGTATGAAAAATGACCTAGATCTAATGCAAAATATATTACATTTTACTTTTATTTTTGGACAATCATTTGACTCAAGTTTATAGGATTCATATGCCTAATACATGAAAAATAAGATTATGTGCCAAAATCAACGAGAATGGGGAGGTGTGTTTCCTCATGGGATGCCATTGACCCAAGGGCAAAGCAGTCATTTGATATTAAATTTGATTTAAGAAGATTTGAAATGGGTCAAAAGTAAGTTGGACCAAATTTCATGTCATTTGAAGTTCATTTGGTTTAATTTGGGTTAATTTGACCCATCTCGGTTAAATTTGTCAAAATGTGTTAGGTTGACCAATTGGTCAAATTAGGTCAAACCAAGAGTTGGGTCAAGTTCAAATGAATATTTGGAGTATGTTGGTTCAATTGGTTTTAATAAATTTGGTTTAATTTGGATTAAATTTTTTTTTTGGCCAATTTGATCTTTTAGGCCAATTTGGGCTAAGTTGATCGATTTGACCAAATTGATCAAATTGGCTTGAATCATGGCTTGTTTTGGGTTTGTTTTATCATTTGAAATATATTGTTGTCTTTGGTTTCAATTTATTTTAGTTTGGTTTAATTTCAAGTTGATTTGACCTTTTAGGTCAAGTTGGGTTCATGATCAATTGGGCTAGGTTGGGTCTAGTTGTCCAATTGGTCACATTGGGTTTAATTGAGGCTTTGGTCAAGTTCAATAATCAATTTGGAGTAAACTTGAGCCATTGGTTGCAATCAATTTGGTTTAGGTTACAATTTGGCTAGTTTGGGTTCATATGGGTTAAAGGGTTGACTTGGTCAATGGGCTAGGTTGACTTGGTTTGACTTAATTCATGACAATTGATTAACCTATGATGATCAACAAACAAGACATGAAGTTTGGATTGGCTTAATTCACTTTGATTTGGATTGAATTGAATTTTGGTTCATGTAGGTCAAATTGTCCACTTTGGGTCAAGTGAGCCAATTGGGTTTTGTTGGCTTGATCAAGGATTGATTCAACTTTGGTTGAACTCAAATATGGATTTATTATTGAAATATAAATCCATTTGTAAGAGATTTGAAGTCAAATTGGTTTTGATTCATTTGACAATTTCAAGTCAAAAGGGTGAATATGAGTTTGGCTTGGGTTAGCTTGATTTTGATTTGATGATTAAAATTTGTGTTTATATTTGGATTCATGATTGAAGGATTGATTGAATCATGAAGAAAAATCAAGGGTTTGGCTTAATTTGAGTTTAATTTGGCTAAGTTCAAGAATTTGACTTGAAAGGCTTAGGTTGAATTTTTTGATTAAATTTGGATTTAATTTTTGAATTGATTCTTGGATTAGTGATTGAAGTTTGTATTTATATTTGGATTCATTATTGTAGGATTGATTGAATCATAAAGAAAAATGAAGGGTTTGGCTTGATTTGAAATTGATTTGGCTAAGTTCAAGATTTTGACTTGAAGGCTTAGGTTGGATTTTTGATTGAATTTGGATTTGATTTTTGGATTTAGTTTTGAATATTTGAACTTATATTTCATTTATTTTTGTGAATATAAAAGAGAATATAAATGAGTTATGAGAAAATTTCTTGAATTTGAATTGATTTGGATTTGATTTGTGCTAAGTCCATAAGATAGAATCAAAGGGCTTAGGAAATATTTTTGGAATTTGAATTTGGTTATGGATTTCAATCATGGGTTTCAATTATTTGGAATTGATTCATGGTTTGAGAAAATCCATTGAAATTGGTTCAAGGTTTGATTCAGAGTTGAAGTTGATATGAGTTTGGAGTTTGTCTTGAAAGAAGGCTATAGGGTAGGCAAATTTTCCTAATAACCTATGGCTAAACCTTCTAAGTGTTAGGTTAAGTGTTCACCTAATCACTAGTAGTGTCTTAAGACTAAGAAACTCTTAATGTCTAAGAGGAGTCCTAGGTCTAAGATGGAGGAGTTGAGAGCTCATTCAAAAAATAAGGTCAACACAGGGTGCCCAATAGGTGTGGCTAACAAGGCATACCTCACGTATTGATGTTGACCGAAATGATCAACAATACTGAACAATCACAAGCACTAACAGAAATAATCTACTCCCAACCCAAGGTGTAGAAAGAATCAAGAGCTTAGTACAATGTGACTCTACTCATGTCCAAGACATAAGAGAGTGAGGGAGGAATCCACTAGGGGATGAGTATGTGAACCTTTCATTAAGGAAAAAGGTTCAAGTCATCCATTTAGGGAGGAGAGGTTTAATTTGATTTGAGTCTCACTGGGGAGAAATTTGATTTGATTAATTAAGTTCTATTGGGAAAGAGGGTTGAATTTGTTTCAATTTTTTGTTTATTTAATTGTGTTTATTTTGACTCCACTGGGGAGGCAAGTTCTAGTCATCCACAAGGGAGGAAAAGATGTGAAATCCACTGAAAGATTAGAATTCTAAGTCTGCTGGGGAGCTAGAAAGATTTGCATCTCACTTTGCAGGAGAAAAATGTTTGATTTGGATTGATTGATTATTTTTTATTTATTTTAGATTTTTAATTTTGGATTTTGAAATATATGCTATTGGTATGCAATGGACTGCACCGAGTAGGAGGCATGGAGGCCTAGACCTAACTCAAATTTACCAATCCAAAGGGGATAGTCTACTAAACACATAGTAGGATTAGCCAACCAAAGGGATGCCTTCCGGTGTGTAGCAACTGTACTAGGAAGAAAGCATAGTAGACTTACATCCTCTAAAGTAGGGACCAGTTGCTGGTGTGATCCATTGGCAAGGCAATAGATCAAACCCAACCTAGGGATGACTATTGAGTGAATGTCGCTAGGGGACTTAGATCAACTCAAAGATAGTCAAGATTAATTTTATTTTTAGTTTGTTTTGATGGGTTCCATTAGTTTGCGATGGATTGCACTGAGTAGAGGCCATAGAGGCCTAGACCTAATTCATATTTACCAATCCAAAGGGAGTAGTCTACCAACCACAAGGTAGGACTATCCAACCAAGGGGATGCCTTTCGGTTTGCAATGGTCAATTCTTAAGAAGAAAGCACAGGGAATCACATTTTCTAGAAATAAGAAACCACTAGGGTGATTTGTTGGCAAGGAAACATAAGACGACTATTGAGTGAATTGACTTGATCAACTCAAAGATAGTTAAAGATTATTCTTTTTAATTTGTTTATTTTGATGGATTCAGTTGGTTTGTGGTGGATCGCTTGGAGCATGAGGCCTACCCATCTCAAATTCTTGAACTAAAGGGTAGCGGTCATGGGAGAACTATCCAAGAAGTGCCTTTTATTGGGAAAGCTGGGACTCATATCTTCCACTACAAAAGATCAGGGTGATCGGTTTCACAAATTGAACCCAAGTCGTTTGATAGTCATGCTAGAAAGAATGCGTCATAGTCTTATATCTTCCAAAGCAGATGAATGTTAGGGTAACCTACTTGTGGCAAAATAGATTGAACCTGACCTAAGGGAGACTACGAAGTGAGTATCGATCCGAGGGTTTATCTCAACTCGGGAGTCAGGCAATTCCTATAGGGAGTTCTACTAACATTGCCCTAAAGATAGGATGCCTGCTTAGGAAAAGTGACCATTTTAGGGCTTGAATTCCTAATCCACAAGTGAAATAATTTGTTTATTTGTTTATCATGGACCCTGTTAGTTTGTGAGGGATCAAACTGAGAAGGAGCTTATATCATCCTAGACCTATCTTAGATTTACTGAACCAAGGGAGAATCTATGCATCCGTTGAACAAATTCTTCAACCACAGGGGTGGTTACTTGGAAAGGGGGACTGTCCAATCAAAAAATAACTTAGGTATTGTCTAAATGGAGTTGTAATGAACATGATCCAAATAGAATGCCTGCAGGGAGAGGGGCCGCTAAGGGCTTAATCTAAAATCCTGGAGAAGAAGACATGGCTAGTCATATATCAAATAAGTATTCAGTGGCCAACTCAAGGAGAAAGTGCAAGGACTCACATCTACCAAGAGTGGTGTATCCTCCGGGTGAGTCGCTATCAGCATAGCGAACATCAGCCAACTTAAGGTGCCCGTTGATTTACAACAATCAGCCTAGGAAGAAAGCTTAGGGACTCACATCCTTCTATAGGAAAATTGATTCGGTCTTAGTCTATAGGTTTACTCAAGTGGGCTCACTGGAGGACTTATATCAACTCAAATATAGTCAAGAGGAAAGGAGCTTCTGGAGGACTTATCCTAGACCTCAAATATACTCAACCTAGTTAGATCATGATGATTAGTTCAAGAAGAAAGTAGATTCACATCATCTTCAATCGCAGGGGAAGGTGAAGTCTACCAAACTAACAAGGCACTCATTAGTTTGCAATGGTCAAGTTAGGAAGAAAGTACGGGGACTCATATCTTCCAAACAAAGAATCACTAGGGTGACATACTAGGGTGTAAACCTAGGCACGAGTGAGTGCCACAAGGGGCTTGCTCCCACATCAAAGTAGCTCGAAATAAAAGATATATGTTTATTTTTTATGCTTGTGTTAAAGGGAATAAGATGATGCTGGGAATTCTTACACCTACCCAAAGCACACTAGGGATTTTGATGAAATGGTGCCATGAATGGCTATAATTCCACCAAGAAAGAATGTTGCTTGGGTTCTCTTACACCTAACTTAGTTGTGCTAATCAAACTAGGATGCCTCTTGGGTTCTCTCACACCTATTGTAGTAGCGCTTGGGAATGTGTTTAATTTGTGTTTGTATTGTGAAGAAGGATAGGATGTCTCTTGGGTTCTCTTATACCTATCCTAAACACATCATGGAAAATTTGCAAGCAAGCAAATAATGCTTCGAAAGAAGAGAATGTTTTGATGAATTGGAATGAAAGTTTTGAAGATAGAATTGTTTTCAAACATGACCTTTTATGGGAAATATTTTTTCAAATAGAGCCCTTTAATTGGAAGCATTGGGTGTTCTCTTTTACAATCAATAAGCTGATAAGACCCTCCTTGGTAAGCCTTCTCTATGACATAGGGGCCTTCCGAAGTGGGTTCAAACTTGCCTCCCATATTTTGATGGGCAACAATTGGTCTCCTTAGAACTAGAACAAGTTCTCCTACCTGAAAAATTTTTGGATGGACCAATTTGTTGTTGGCTTGGTATAACTCAAGGTTCTGGCATGCCCATAGGCGTCTCTCCTACCATAGTGGTTTAAACTACTTTCCATCCTTCGAAGCACCAAAGTAGGCTTTTCAATGATCGAAAGTAGAATCTTGATATGGAAAGTTTTGAGATAGACTAATTTCGAAAGAGTTTAAACCATCTATATTCAATGTTGGTTAAAGTCTTTCTTCTCTTAGGTTGAACCTTAGAGGATGCATCTTTGATGTCATTTTAATTTCTTTTGGATCCATCTTTGTTATCCCATGATGCTTTACTACAAGCCTTAGAGACTCCCCCAAAGTTATCCTAGTTGTATGTATTAAGGGATTCAACTTTAGATTGTAGCATCATAATCAATTGAAGGAAACTACTCATATTGTAAAGATGGTCTTCCTTTTTCTTAGTGATTAGAGAAATACATGACCTTATATGTGGTAAACTATGATGGAAATGATAAGTGCAAAAGACTTCTCATCCTCTGACATCATTCGACCCATCCTTGAATGAGGAGACTGCATGCAAAGAGATTATATCTGTTGTCGAATTTGAAGTAGGCAATGTGGATGCCTAACTAAAATTATTTGAATTGGCGCATGTGCGAAGTTGAATATCCTTCATTTTTGATTGGGAATGATAGTATATTTCTTCTTTAATAAGGTTGACTTCAAACTTTGATCTTCTTCTTGATGCAAATGTTGGCCTCAAAGTTTACAAAGTGGAATAGGTTCAATTGAGTTTGTAGGCTGCTTACCTTTATAGATGTATTGGGTAGTTCTTTATGATCTTAAGTAAAGCAGTCTTTAAACTACAAAAGTAACCTAACCAAGTCATTGGTATTTTCTTTCTGATTTATCATATATGGATGTTAAGAGGGTGGGTGGACTACCTTTATGATCTGTGGTTAATCTTTTAAAACTCATTAATTGAAGATTTAATTTTCTTGTCAACTTCAGGGAGTGCATCCCCTGCTTGAGAGTCTTCAAAATTCTTTAAGCAAAGTAGTTAGACTAGGAAAAAGATGATCTTATTGCTCCATTTCAAGGTTTGTCTATAACTATTGAATCTTCTTTATAATACATATATGTCTTTTTTAGTTAGAGGTTAGGAGCAACCCTTAACTTCCAATCCTATAATAATATCATAACGTGCTGTCATTCGCACTAAGTTTCTAGTCATACCATACATGAATCATCCTTTTAGATCTTTTTGTTTAATTGTTATCTCCTCCAAAGACTTGTCAAGAGTAAACTCAAAACTTATTTTGTATATTATTTTTATTTACACGTCGTACACATGATTCATCTTTTGGATTCCAAATCAATGTGCATTATTGGTGCTCTACCTTTTCTTTTTTTTTTCTTTCTCTTTTGAGTCTTGGTTTGTATTGTGTTCTTTGGAGAAGATTGCTTGTCTTTCTTTTCCCTAGGATGTTCTATATTGAGTTTGACTTGAAGAGGTTGCCACCAACTGAGCAAAGAAGAATCAGGTTAAGCTCTAACACTCTTTCTCCTTGGAAAAGGTGAAGATGCACTCATTATTTAGATTAGTGGGCAACCTTCCAAAATAGCTTGAGATCTTAAGATTAACCTTCAGAATAGTTTGGTGTTCTTATTTTGGATTGAGGATTTAGAATTGAATTATTTCTAACAACTAGTTTGCCTCTTCATATGGTGTTGATCAAGGTAGAAAGACCCTGCCACTGCAATAATTAGCTTTTGTGATATCTTCTAAAAGAGAGGTAGAATTGGTATATACCTACTCTTTTATAGTGCCCAAAATTTCTTCTATTGGAATTGATGACTCTAACTCTTTGTTGATAGTGACACCCCAAAAGTTTTTGAATGAGAGTGTTTCTACTCGAGTTGGAATCCTTGAAGACATCAAGTCCATCAGTACCACTATTTTATGGATCATGATCATTATTGTAATTATCATTTTGAGAGTTGTCTTCTTTTGGGAATTAGGATTCAAGTTATTTGAGTCATACTTATTTAGAATGGATAAGATATACTCAAAAATCCTTATTAATCCTATTCTTGGATCTTGAAGGAATTTTTATGGCCTTTCTATTTTGATGAGGGAAACTCAGAATTAGATTGTAGGTCAAGCTAGGGAAGTGGCTTTTCTTTCCTGCCACCTCCTTTCCACTAACGGCCGTGAGGACTGGAATCTTTGCATTGTTGGAAAGAGAACCATATAGGCCTTTGCTCGAATGTTGTTAATTTAAATTGTTAACTTGATTTGATTGTTGGATTGGAACCCTCATTTAACAAATTTGGGTATGCTAAATGGGGTTCCAAATGTTGGAGAGATTTTGAATTTCTGGAGGAGAGACCTTGAATTTGACTTAAGTTTAGAACCCACATTCAACAAATATGGGTATGTTGAATGGGGTTTAAGCATTTTGGAGAGACTTTTGATGCTTCCATTAGTTCATATTTGAATTTGATTTTTTATTATTTGGGGACCCTTCATTTAACAAATTTGAGTATGTTAAAGTAAAGGGTCAATTAACTTTGTTTGGATTTTTGATTCTGGAATTTACTCACTTAGGAAATTTGGGTATGCTAAGTGAGGTGTTTGAAAACAATTTTCTTCTTCTTTTTTTGTTTTTTTGTGAATCATGTGTGAATTTTAGAATGGAATCTTCACTTACCAAATTTGGGTAAGCTGAATGAAGAATCCAAATATTTTGTTATTTTTTGAAAAGAGGACCTTTACTTAGCAAATTTAGGTATTCTAAATAAAGGATCCTAATGTGATTGATTTTGTTCTCTTGATTTTTTTTTTGGGAAGAGGATTTCTACTTAGCAAATTTAGGTGTGCTAAATAGGAGATCCAAGTGTGCTTTTGTTTTGATTTTGTTGAAAAGAGGATTCTTAGCAAATTTAAGTATGCTAAGGAAATACAAATGTGTTTCATTTTGATTATTTTGAAGATATGATCCTTAGCAAATTTAGGTATGCTAAGGAAATTCAAATGTGGTTTATTTTGACTTTGGTTGATTTTTGAAAAGGGGATTCTTAGAAAATTTAGGTATGATAAGGAAATCCAATTGTGTTTCATTATTTTGATTTTTGTTTGAAAAGAGGATCCTTAGCAAATTTTGATATGCTAAGGAAATCCAAATGTATTTTGATTTTGAAAAAGAAGATTTTCACTTAGCAAATTTGAGTATGCTAAATGAAAGATCCAAATGTTGTTTTATGTTCTGAAAAGCTATTTATTGATTTTATTTTGAAAAGAGGATATTCACTTAGCAAATTTGGGTATGCTAAATGAAGAATCTAAATGTTGTTTTAATTTTGGAAAGATGATTGTTAATTTTTATTTTTGAAAAGGTGTTTGTTGACTTTATTTTTAAAAAGATTATTGTTGTTTCTTATTTTGAAATAAAATCTTCATTCAGTAAATTGAGTATATTGAATGGAGATATTCAATATGCTTTCAAAAAATATGATTGTTTATTTTGACTAAAATGAAAAATTTTCATTCAATAAATTTGAGCATATTGAATGGAAGTGTTAATTTATGACTTTGGAAAATGTGATTGTTAATTTTGATTGAAAATGAAAACCTTCATTCAATAAATTTGAGTATATTGAATGAAAGTGTTCATTTGTGCTTTTGAAAAATGTGATTGTTGATTTTGATAGAAAAGGAAAACTTTCATTCAATAAATTTGAGTATATTGAATGAAAGTGTTCATTTGTGGTTTTGGAAAATTTGACTGTAGATTTTGATTGAAAATGAAAAACTTCATTCAATAAATTTGAGTAGATTGAATGAAAGTGTTCATTTGTGCTTTCGAAAAATGTGATTGTTGATTTTGATTAAAAATAAAAACCTTCATTCAATAAATTTGAGTATATTGAATGAAAGTGTTTGTCATTTTGGAAAATGTGATTGTTGATTTTGATTGAAAATGAAAACATTCATTCAATAAATTCAAGTATATTAATGAAAGTGTTAATTTGTGCTTTTGGAAAATGTGATTGTTGATTTTGATTGAAAATAAAAACCATCATTCAATAAATTAGAGTATATTGAATGAAAGTGTTTATTTGTGCTTCGGGAAAAATGTGATTGTTGATTTTGATTGAAATTGAAAAAACTTCATTCAATAAATTTGAGTATATTGAATGAAAGTGTTCATTTGTGCTTTTGAAAAATTTGATTATTGATTTTGATCGAAAATGAAAACCTTCATTCATTAAATTTGAGTATATTGAATGAAAGTGTTCATTTGTGCTTTTGGAAAATTTGATTGTTGGTTTTGATTGAAAATGAAACCCTTCATTCAATAAATTTGAGTATATTGAATGAAAGTGTTCATTTATGCTTTTGGAAAATGTGATTATGATTTTGATTGAAGATGAAAACCTTCATTCAATAAATTTGAGTATATTGAATAGAAGTGTTCATTTGTGCTTTTGGAAATTTTGACTTTTGATTTTTGATTGAAAAATGAAAACTTTCATTCAATAAACTTGAGTATATTGAATGAAAGTGTTCATTGTGCTTTTAGAAAAATATGATTGTTGATTTTGATTTTTGGAAAGTGAAGTCCTTATTTAATAAATCAAATAAGGAAGTTCACTTGTGCTTTTTGAAAAGAATGATTTTGGATTTTATTTTTTTTAAAAAAGATCCTATATATAACAATCATGAAGATTGTTAGATGAGGTTGGTTTGCAAAATTTTTTTGTAAATATTTTATTATGTGCATTTTGAAAAAGTGCTTTTTGGAAATTGATATTTTCATAAAGGATTGATTCTTCTTTATTTTTGGGATGAACCTTACCTTACCATGGAAATGGTAAGAAGGAAGTCTTTAGTTATTTCTCTTTTATTAAATTTCTGTTTTCACCTATTTCAAAACCCAACAGGGGTTTTAAGAGCTACATGGAATAAGGTCTTAAAGCCTAAAGGGTGTTGGCTAGTTTAGCTTAAGGATGAAATAAACTAAGTGCCAATGGAAGGAAAGATAGTCTTGGACTTATACAAAGTACAAATCCACTATCGATACTTGGAGATAATGATCATTTACCAAGGATGGAGAGAGGAAAAATCCCCAGTGGAGTCACTAGAAAAATCTATAGTGAAAATATTTTTGCCTTCATTTATCCTTTTGAAGAGGCTAAATGAAACAGAAATATACACATTTGGTTGGGACACTATGTAGATCCGTAGATATTCTTATTAGGGTGATCGGGTATGACATTGAGGAGAGGTGTACTATCTCGAAAGACAGAAGTCACCACCCTACAATGGACCTAATTACTTCAATAAGGACTCCTAAGGACAATGGGTCTACATATGTACCAGAGATTCTTCCCCTATTTTATATAGATAAGTAAAGTAGGGTTTATTTTAAATTGGGTTCGTTAAGTTCTCTACAGGGGCAAGCCCCCATAGTTAATTACATCCTAAGGAAGGGATTCCTTAGGAATACTCTTGATTAAGGTAAATGATCGTTGTCTCCAAAGATTTCAATAGGTAGGACTATCAATCATTTAGTTTATTTTTGGCAAATCAAGTGGGATCGATCAAGAGGAGGGAGTTCTTATCGAAGCCAAATGGAGGTGAGTAGGAGATGTTTAGGATACTAGGAAGCCTAGTAAATATCCCAAACTATCTATGGTTGGTCTTTACATTTTTGAAATTGAATTACTTGTTTGAGTTAAATTTTTAGTAGAAGTTTAAGGCTAATAATTCCATAATACAAGGTTATGGAAATGCCTAAGATGTGAGGATTTATGCTTATGGCCCATAGAAGGGAGAAGCAACCTCAGAACCTAAATCTAAGGAGCTTTGGTGAGGGCCAAAAGCACGACATAAATTTAAGGTGAAACTGGGTATTCATTTTACCTCCATAAGAGAGGACAAACCACTTGATTGCTTGGTCTTATAACTGCCTGTGGGTGGCCGCCAACTAACTCCTTCTATGATTTTAAATTCATGTAGGCAAGCCATATGTTTATGTAAGGTAGCTAGGCTGTAATATATTTTAGAAAGAGACTAAGTCCTTAAACTCTCTCTCTAATAGACTAGATCATGTCAGGGTATAAAAAATGACCTAGATCTAATGCAAATCATATTACATTTTACTTTAATTTTTAGACAATCATTTGACTCAGGCTTATAGGATTCATATGCCTAATGCATGAGAAATAAGATTATGTTGGACCAAATTTCATGTTATTTGAAGTTAATTTAGTTTAATTTTGGTTAATTTGACCCATTTGAGTCAAATTAGGTCAAAACAAGTTTGGTTGACCAATTGGTCAAATTGGGTCAAACCAAGAGTTGGGTCAAGTTCAAATGAATATTTGGAGTATGATGGTTCAATTGGTTTCAATCAATTTGGTTTAATCTGTAATTGATTCTTGGATTAGTAATTGAAGTTTGTATTTATATTTGGATTCATGATTGTAGGATTGATTGAATCATGAAGAAAAATGAAGGGTCTGGCTTTATTTGAAATTGATTTCGCTAAGTTCAAGATTTAGACTTAAAGGCTTAGGTTGAATTTTTAATAAATTAGGATTTGATTTTTGAATTTGGTTTTGGATATTTGAATTTAGATTTAATTTATATTCATGAATATAAATGAGAATATAAATGATTTATGAGAAAAATGTTTTGAATTTGAATTGATTTGGATTTGATTTGAGCTAAGTCCATAAGATAGAATCAAAGGGCTCAGGTAATATTTTTGAAATTTGAATTTGGTTATGGATTTCAATCATGGGTTTTAATTATTTGGAATTGATTCATGATTTGAGAAAATCCATTAAAATTGGTTCAAGGTTTGATTGAGTTGAAGTTGATATGAGTTTGGAGTTTGTCTTGATAGAAGGAAGTGAGGATTTGGTTCAGGCTATAAGGTAGGCAAATTTTCCTAACACCCCTAAGACATAACCTATTCCTATGGATAAACCTTCTAAGTCTCTAGGGTTAGGTTAAGTGTTCACCTAATCACTAGAAGTGACTTAAGACTAAGGAACTCTGAATGCCTAAAAGGAGTCTTATGTCTAAGATGGAGGAGTTGAGAGCTCATTCTAAAAATGAGGTCAACATACCCCAGAGCAAATGGCCTAGCAGAAGCATTCAACAAAACTCTCATCCAAATACTAAAGAAGATGCTTGATGATAACAAATGATAGTTGCATGATCAGTTGGATGAAGCCATGTGGGCATACTGCACCACATACAAAACTCAAACTCAATCCACCCCATTCTCCTTAGTGTATGGGTCCAAAGCTATTCTACCTTTAGAAGTTCAACTCCCATCACTAAGGATAGCATTAGGTATCAAGATCACTATAGAGCAGAATGCAAAGTTATAGTTAGAAGAGCTCAAGGTTTGTAGGAAAGATGGTTATGAGCATACCAGAACCTCAAGTTGTACAAGGCTAAAATGATTCAAGCTCACAACAAGCTGGACTGCCCTAGGCTTTTCAAGTAGGAGAACTTGTATTAGTCTTAAAGATACCAATTATTTCCCATCAAAAGATGGGAGGAAAGTTTGAATCTACTTGGGAAGGCCTTTTTATCATATAAAAGGCCTACCAAGGAGAATCTTATCAGCTCAGTGATTATAAAGGGCAACACCCAATGCTTCCAATTAATGGGCTCTATTTGAAAAAATATTACCCATAAATCATGTTTAAAAATAATTATCAACAAAAGAACAAAAATTCATTATAATTCATCAAAATATTTTCTTCTTTCGAAGCGTTGTTTGCTTGTCTTGTGAATCTGCCATGGCGTATTTAGGATAGGTGTAAGAGAACCCAAGAGGCATCCTGTCCCTCTTCCACAACACATACATAATCAAACACAATTTCCTGGCGCTACTAGAATAGGTGTGAGAGAACCCAAGAGGCATCCTATTTTGATTAGCACAACTAAGTTAGGTGTGAGAGAGCCCAAGCAACATCCTTTCTTGGTTGGAATCCTAGCTGCCATCTATGGCACCATTTCATCAAATTTCTCAAGTGTGTTTAAGGTAGGTGTGAGAGAACCCAAGAATCATATTCCCTTTAGCACAAGCACAAAAACAAACACAAATCTTTTATCTCGGGCTATTTTGATGTGGGAGCAAGCCCCCTGTGGCACTCACTCATTAGTTGTTCTAGGTCGGGCTTTGCATACTACCTTGTTAGTATGTCACCCCAGTAGTCACTTGTTGCATGGATGTGAGTCCCCACACTTTCATCTTAAACTTGACCATTGCAAATCGATGAGCTTGTTGGTTTTAGGCTTCCTTTGTGGCCCTCATGTTAATTTTTTTAAGAAGATGTGAGTCCCTGCGCTTTCTTCTTGAAGTAATCATCATGGTCTAGCTAGGTTGAGTATATTTGAGGTTTAGGGTAAGTCCCCCAGAGGCTCCTTTCCCCTTGACAACATTTGAGTTGATATAAGTCCCCCAGTGACATTCACTCGAGGTAGCCCTAGATAGCTTTGTTGAGAGCGGCACTATCCCAGCAATTAGTTCAACTATAAAAGGATGTGAGTCCTCAAGCTTTCTTCCTAGACTGATTTTTGCAAATCAAGGGCAACTTAGGTTGGTTGATGTTTGCTATGTTGACAGTAACTCACCTGGTGGATACACCACTCTTGGTAGATGTGAGTCCCTGTGCTTTCTCTTTGAGTTGGCCACTGAATACATATGCATATTATCTTCTCCAGAATTTTGGATCAAGCCCTTAGCGACCCCTTTCCTTGTGGGCACTCTATTTGGATCACATCCTTTGCAACCCCATTTATACACTATTCATGTTACTTTTGGATTGGACAGTCCCCCTTTCCTAGTAGCCACCCCTATGGTTGGAGGATTTGTTTAACATATGTGAAGTTCTCCCTTAGTTCAGTAAATTTGAGATAGGTCTAGGCATATAAGCTCCTTCTCAGTGTGATCCCTCATAAACTAATAGGGTCCATGATAAACTAACTAAACAAACAAACAAAATATTTGCTTCTGAATAAGGAATTCAATCCCCAAAGGGCCCCTCTTCCCAAGCAGGAATCCTATCTTTAGGTGCTTATAGGAATTGCCTGACTACCTAAGTTGAGATAAGTCCCTAGGTTAGCACTCTCTCCGTAGTCACCCTTAGGTCTGGTTCAATCTATTTTGTCATAAGCAGGTTGCCCCAACAGTTATTCCACTTTGGAAGAGGTAAGCCTACGACGCATTCTTTCCAACATGACTGTCGCAAACTGATGGGCAGCCCTAGGTTAGGTTTGATTTATTGCCCAAAGCAACCGATCACCTCAGTGGTCTTTTGTAGTAGAGAATGTGAGTCCCCGTGCTTTCTTCCCCTGAATTGACCATTGCAAACCGTAAGGCACTCCTTTGGTTAGATAGTTGTCCCCTCGATCGGGAAGCTACTCCCTTTGGTTCAGTAAATTTAAGGTAGGTCTAGGCTGATATAAGCTCCTTCTTAGTGTGATCCATCACAAACTAATGGAATCTATCAAAAATAATTATAGAATTAAATTACTCTTGACTATCTTTGAGCTGATTTAAGTTTTCTAGCGACATTCACTCAATAGTCTGCCCTAGGTTGGGCTAACATGTTACCTTATTAATATTTCACCCTAGTGGTCTTTTGTAGTGGAAGATGTGAGTCCTCATGCTTTGTTCCTCTAAATTGACCATTGCAAACTGAAATGCACTCCTTTGGTTAGATAGTTCTCCCCTCGGTCGGGAAGCTACTTCCTTTGGTTCAGTAAATCTGAGGTGGGTCTAGGTTGATATAAGATCCTTATCAGTGTGATCCATATTAAACCAGCGGAATCCATCAAAAATAATTAAAAAATCAAATTAATCTTGACTATCTTTGAGCTGATTTAAGTCTCCCAGTGAAATTCACTCAATAATCAGCCTTAGGTCAGGTTAACATGTTACCCTGTTAATATGTCACCCCAGTGGTTCCTTATTTTCAAAGATGTGAGTTCCCGTGCTTTCTTCTTAAACTTGACCATTGTAAGCCGAAAGACACCCCTTTGGTTGGACAGTCCTACTATGTGGTTGGTAGACTACTCCCTTTAGATAAATAAATCTGTGGTAGACCAAGACCTCAATGGCCCCTACCCAGTGTAGTCCATCACAAACTGATGGGATCTATAAAAATTAATTAAAAATAAAATTAATCTTGACTATCTTTGAGCTGATTTAAGTCCTTTAACCGAATTCACTCAACAGTCAGTCTTAGGTTGGGTTCAATTCGTTGCCTTGCCAATGGATTACCCTAGCAACTAATCCTTACTTTGGAGGATGTAAGTCTACAACGCTTTCTTCCTAGTGCTGCTACAAATTGAAAAGAAATCCCTTTTGTTGGCTAGTCCTACTATGCGTTTGGCAGACTACCCCTTTGGATTGATAAACTTGAGTTAGGCCTAGGCCTACATGGCCCCTACTCAGTGCGATCCATCACAAACCAACATGGTCCATCTCAAAATCCCAAAATTTAAATTTGAAACAAAACTCAACCCTCCTCCCTCAGTGGAGTCAACTAAACAAACAAATCCAATCAACCCCCCTCAGTGGAGTCAAATCAAAATAAACCAAATAAATCCTATCAATCTCCCTCAATGGAGTCAAATCAAAATAATCAAATCAAAATAATAAAAAAAGAACTAAATAAGTAAAAAAAAATTAAAAAATAAAAATAATAAATCAAACCATCTGCTCCTCCTCAATGAAATGCAAACCTTTCCAGTTCCCCCTGCGGATGTCAAAGTCTAATCCCTTAGTAGATTTCACGACCTCTCCTCCCTAGTGGATGACTTGAACTTGCTCCCCTAGTGGAGAGTTTACTTTTCTATCCCCAGTGGAGTCGAAACAAAAATAACTAAATAATCAAACAAATTAAATTAATTTCTCTCCAGTGAGACTTAAATCAAATCATTCACCACTCGAAGGTTCACACTCTATAAAGGTGTCTTGTCACACACCTAACCAGGATTTTTCCTAATCTTTTTTTGGATGAGCTCTCAATCTCTCCATCTTGGCTTATGGGGTACCAGACATAAGAGTTTCTTAGACAATCTTAAGACACTTTTAGTGATTGGTGAATACCAACCTAGAGACTTAGAAGAGTTAGCCATAGGAATAGGTCATGCCTTTGGGGTGTTAGAAAAGGTCACTCATAGTTTAAAACTCCAATTCCAACTTCCAAATCAACTCTCAAATCAATTCTAACTTGATTTTCTCAAATCAAATCAACTTCAAATCAAATCAATTCCAACTTAATGATTTTCTCAAATAAATCAATTCCAAATCATGAATCAATTCCAAATGATTGATGATTGAATTCCAAATTCAAAAAATCCTTCCTAAATCACTTTGATTCCATCTTATGGACTTAGCTCAAATCAAATTCTAATTCAAAAGATTTTCTCATAACCCATTGATATTCTCATTTATATTTATAAATATAAATGGAATATAAAGTCAAATACCCAAGATCAATTCAAAACTCAAATCCAAATTCAACCAAAATTCAACTTAAGCCTTTCAAGTCAAATTCCTGAACTTAGCCAAATCAAACTCAAATCAAGCCAAACCCTTGATTTTCCATAATGATTCAATCAATCCTTCAATCATGAAACCAAATATAAACATAAACTTCAATCATCAAACCAAAACTAAATTCAAAAATCAAACCCAAATCAAACTCATGTTCACCCTTTGAACTTGAAATTGTCAAGTGAATCAAAACCCATTTGACTCCAAATCACTTGCAAATGGATTTATATTTTAATCATAAGTCCATATGTGAGTTCAACCAAACTTGATTCAAGCCTTGATCAAGTCAATTTAATTTGGCTCACTTTGACTTAAGTACTCTTTTTGAGATTCTAATCCTACCCAAATTGGATTAATCCCACCTAAGCCTCACATTGTGAGCAACAATCATCATGAGATGATCAACTCAAATTGGATCAAACCAAGTCAAACCTAAGGGTTGACCAAGTCAACAGCCAAAATAAAACCTAAACTTGCCAAAATATACCATAGGCCAAATTGATTGAAACCATTGATCAAAACCAATTCATCAATGTTTGAACTTGACCCTCAATTGGTCAACTAGATCAAATTGACCATTGAAACCAAAGCTTGCATATTTCAAATAACCAACCCTAAAACCAACCCATGACTGAATAGGTCAAATTGGTCAAATGAACCAAAATCAAATATAAACCAAATTGAACCAAACTAATCATGCAACCACATTTCAAATAGCTATATGAACTTGACCCAACCCTTGGTTTGACCCAATTTGACCAATTGGTCAACTTGACTGAAGTTGACCCATTTTGACCTAAATGGGTCAACATGACCCAAATGACATCAAATCAACTTCAAATTCTTTAAAATTTGGCCCAACCTAATTTCAAACTATTATAAATCTGCCCAAAGTGAAATCAAACCCAAATGACCATTTCTTGATTGAGCTAGGGAACTAAAAGCAAGCTTCTCCAAGTTCCTCTAAGCTTCCTCAAGCATTTTCCATTTCTCCATTCTCTTTCAAAAAAATGGGAGGAAGAAATTCCAACTTAGCTAATTCACAACCAAATCCAAATTCCTTCTACAAACACCATGAGAGGGCTCAATCGAGCTCACCTAAATCAAATTCCAAGTAATCAAGCCATGGGAAGAGGGGTCTAGATCGCAAGTCTAGGAGGTGGAGTTTGGCCACTTGGAAGATCTACTCAACCTCAAGCCCTCAAACCTTCAACAGAGCTTCATCTCCACTAGATGAAGCTATCTTGATGGTTGGGAGGGCCGATGATAGCCTCTAGTGAGGTATTATTCAAAATTGAGCTTGCATTGAATTTTCTTTGGTCCTTTTTGAAGAGAATTGTAATCCCAAGTGATTTCCATCGTTAGATCTTCATCTCCTTGCTTGTTGATGGTGTGTGATCAATCCTAGCTCAATCCAAGCTCGATTGAGCTTAGATCAAGCCTTAAGGGATAGACGGTCGTCGTCTCCAGCAAACGAGTGTAGGGATGAATCATGGACCACCCATCTCGCATGTTTTTGATGGACGGTCCTGATTAAAACACATGCGATCTCATGACTAATCCTATTAGAACCACAGGTTTAATCCTGACAGTACGATCATTGATTGGACGATCTAGGGAGAAACCATGTAGCACCACTGATTGACGTGACATATGATGTGACAACTTAAGTGATGAATCCCATTATGCCATGTGAAAAGTGCGTGCCACGTTAGCGTTCCACGTGGTGCTGATGAGATTATTTATATAATTAGAGATTATTTAATTATCCTTAATCACTCAAATTTCAAAAATACACAACTAATTTAAGAAAAATCAAAAAATATATAAACTCAAATGCATTTTGAAGATATTTCATATGGGAATAATAAAAAATTAAGTTTAATTAATTTTGAATAAAAGTTTCATGCAATTTGGGTTTTATTGGGTATGTAATTATGTTAATTACTCCCTAATTATTCCATTGATTAATTCAAAACCTCTCAGGTATGTTTAGTAGGATGACTTCTGCCTCTCCTAATTTTCTTGGAATTTATTAATAGTTTAATTAAGGGAATTGCTTGATTCATCTGTAATCACTCCCTTAATCAAATAAATGATTAATTAACCTATTAAATGATGATAAGTTCATTAATTAAATTTGTTAATCACCCTAGAACAGTGGATATACTTATGGAATGAGATTAGGATGCCTTTTTTAAATCTTTCTCCTAAGTATATTTCATTTTAATGAAAACTTAATTAATTTATAAATTGATTAATGATTTAATCATTTCATTAAATAACTTAATTAACCAAGCTCAAAATCAAAAATTAATCCAAAAACTTGATCATTTAATCAATTATTCCTTGGGTAGATACTTAGGTGTTCAATAACCTAAGTAGTTTAAGAAAATCATATCTAACCCATATGTATGGGAAGGGTTATGAAAGTACTTAAATTAAGCCCTTTAGCTTAATTAATCATTAATTATGAGCCAAAGGCATTAGGCCCCTTTTTTTCTTAGGTGCATTACTGATTTAAATTCCTTGTGGTTTTATGTCATACATTGGTGTGGTAAAATTTAATATCTATGCTTTCATCTATCCCTTTGAAAAAAGAGAGAATATACGAAAATAGAAATATACGCCTTTGTGTGGGACAACACGTAGATCTGAAGATGTTCTTATTAGGGTGATCTGGTAAGACATTGAGGAAAAGTGTACTATCTTGAAAGATAGAAGTCACCACCTTACAATGGACCTAATCACCTGAATAAGGATTCCTAAGGACCATGGGTCTTGAATGTACCAGCGATTCTTCCCGTACTTTACATGAAAAAGTAAAGCAGAGTTTATTTTAAATCAAGTTCGTTAAGTTCCCTATGGAGGTAAGCCCCATAGTTAATTACATCCTAAGGAACAGGATTCCTTAGGAATACTCTTGATTAAGGTAAATGATCGTTGTCTCCAAAGATTTTAAATATAGACTATCAATTAATTTATTTATTTTTAGAAAATTAAGTGGGCTTGATCAAGAGGAGGGAGTTATTATCGAAGCCAAAGGAAGATAAGTAGAGGATGCTTATGATACTAGGAAGCCTAGTAAGCATCCGAAACTATCCTATGGTTGAGCTTTATATTTTTGAAGTTGAGGGGAATTAGTTGTTTAAGTTGAATTTTTGTTAGAAATCTGGACTTACGATTCCACGGCACTAGATCGTGGAAATGTCTAAAGGTGAGAATTTATGCTTGTAGCCCGTGAATGGAAGTAGCAACTTTTAAACCTAAATCTAGGGAGCTTTGGCGAGGGCTAAAGCATGATCTAAATCTAAGGCAAAAATGAGCATTTAGTTTACCTCCACAAGAGAGGATAAACCACTCAAACGTTTGGACTTACAACCGCATGGGAGTGGCCGCCAACTAACTCCTCCTATGATTTTAAATATATGTAGGCAAGTCATATACTTTTACAAGAAAGCCCAGTTGTTGTTTATTTAGAAAGAGATTAAGTCCTTAAACACACTCCCTAAGAGACTAGATCATGTAGGGCATGATTTAATGACTTAAATTTAATGTAAATTTTGTTACATTTTATTTTTATTTTTGGACTATTGATTTGACACAAGCTTGTAGGATTCATATGCCTAATGCATGAGAAATGAGATTATGGGGCAAAACCAGCAAGAATGGAGGTGTGTTTCTACCATGGCTATTAAAGGTCAAGCCAAGTTCTTTAGCACGGGTGGAAGTCCTCCAAGTCAAGAGTGAATCAATATGCTTTTTATGCATTATGTGAGAAAGAAAATACAACATCCAGCTAAGGGGTTGCTAAATATTTTATCTTGCTTTATTTCTTAAGCTTTAGGTGAGGCTATGAGTTATTTAATTTTTAGTTTTGAGTTGATTAATTGGATAGAAAATTTATTTTCCCCTAAGGGCCTAATCATCTTACAGCCATACATCAAAGCAAGGAAAAAACTAAGAAAACATGTCATCTTAATGCATAAGCTAAACAAAGACCAATCAATTTATAATGCTTGCACAAAAGAATAAGAGGCCTTTTGTGGTCGAGCTCCACCGCACAAACCCAAAAGAAAATTGGGTAACCGAGCTCAACCCTTATGGGGGTCTTCATTCTTCATTCTTCATGTTATGGGGGTCTTCATTCTTCATTCTTCATTTCTTCTTCCTTCTTCTTCTTTCTTCTTTCTTCTTTCATCTTTCTCCTTTCTTCTTTCTTCTTTTAGTTGGTTGGGATGTGGTTGCTCCAAAGACTTCACATGGTAGATAAGACATAGTCTTATGATCAATGTTCATCATAATCTCCCATAATAATAATTAAAAATCCTAATTGCAAAATTACATGAAAATAGGAAAAAGGAAATAGAACTAAAATCTGCAAAATAGAGATCAGCTAAATAAACCACACAATCCCAAGCATGTATATGAGTAAATTGGACTTAGCACCCCGCACATGGATAACCAAGTCCACCCTTTCCAAGTGTGATTTCAAACTTTTTTTATTCATTTAATTAAGATTCAACCAAAATAGGATTTGGTTTGTATTATATATGTTAAGATGTAAAGTTCTTAGTCTTCCCACTACTTGTAAAAATAACACAAGCATTTCATTACATCTATTTCTTTATTTCCCCATGAATTGCACACTTTTGACAATAGCAACAAAATTTTCTAAATTCTAGTCGATTGGGTGTATTGTGTCGATTCATATATATATATATATATATATATATATATATATATATATATATATATATATATATATATATATATATATATATATATATATATATATATATATATCTCCTTACATCCCTTGTAGAAGATAATGATTAGACTAAGATCACCCTATCATTACATCATCTAGATTAGAAACATATAAAGCATAAAGTAAAATGGTGACTTAGCCTAATGTGTGTGCTATTTAAGATTTATGTGGTATGTTTAGCTGGGATTTAAGGTTGAAGTCTTCTAAGTATGAAAAATATTCAACTTAGAGGGTGGTTTTATTTAAATGATTTAGTTAATTTGGTTGATTTTATTTTTATGATTTGATTTTGGTTTGAATGAACATAAAATTAATTACTAATACTTGTAAAGAGAGGAAAAGAGAAGAAAACTTCTCTTTCCTCCTTACCTTAAGTAATTTCTAAGGTAGATTCATATTTGATTTTTGTTTAGTGAATATCTTATTATGTATTTTAATTAATCTTACATTTAGATATTCCCTAAATAAACCTATTCAAAAAGAAAATTTTAGTGATTTATACAATAGATTAGATACCAAAGAAGATGTATAAGTTAGCCAACCAAAGAGATAGGAGAAGTAAAGACCTAGTTGAAGTGAGGTGTATTAAGGATGAAGATAATAAAGTGCTTTTCTTAGAAAAGGATATTGAAAATAGGTGGATGAGATATTTTGATAAACTTTTCAATGAAGAATCTGAATGTACAATTGATTTTAGCAACCTTAATACCCTAAACAAAAATAGATATTTTTATTTTTACAATCGTATTAGTAAATCTGAAGTTAGAGAAGCTTTAAGGAAAATGAAATGTGGAAAAGCAGTAGGACCTGATGATATTCCAATAGAAGTGTGGAAATGTTGAGGAGATCAAGGAATTTCTTGGCTTAAGAATCTTTTTAATGTTATTTTAAAGACTAAAAAGATGCCAGATGAGTGGAAAAAGAGTTTGTTGGTTCCTATATTTAAGAACAAAGGTGATGCACAAGAGTGTGCAAATTATAGAGGAATTAAGTTAATGTGTCATACATTAAAATTATGGGAGAGTGTAATTGAGCATAGGTTACGATGTGATACAAAAGTTTCTCACAATAAGTTTGGTTTCATGCTAGGTAGATCTACTATGGATGCTATACATTTGTTAAGAGATTTGATGGAGAAGTATAGAGAAAATAAGAAGGATTTACATATGATATTTATTGATTTGAAAGCTTAATGATAAAGTTTCAAGAGATGTTCTTTGGAGAGTTCTAGAATAGAAAGGAGTTAATATTGGTTATATTCAAGTCATTAAGGATATGTATACTAGAGCTGTTACTTGTGTCCAAACACAAGGAGGATTGACAAAATATTTTCCAATTTCAATTGGATTAAATCAAGGATCAGCTTTATGCCCTTATCTTTTTTGCTTTAATTATGGATGTTCTCACTAAGCATTTACAGGAAGATGTACCTTGGTGTATGCTTTTTGCTGATGATATTCTTCTTATTGATAAGACTAGAGAGGGAGTCCAAGAGAAACTTGAATTATGGAGGTCAACATTAGAGTCTAAAGGTTTTCATTTAAGTAGATCTAAAATTGAATATATGAAGTGTAATTTTAGTTGTAGAAGTTCTAGTGGTAGTGTTGTGACATTAGGTGAACAAGTCATTAATAAGATTGAACGATTCAGATATTTAGGCTCTATTGTTTAAAATGATAGTGAAATAGATGGAGATGTTATTAGTAGAATTCAAGTTGGATGGTTGAAGTGGAGGAATGCATCTGGCCTATTATGTGATAGAAAAGTTCCACTTAAACTTAAGGAAAATTTTATAAGATGGTGGTAAGACGAATGACTTATGGTGCAATGTTGGCCAATAAAAGAGAAGCATAAGACTAAGTTAAGTGTTACAGAGATGAGGATTCTTAGGTGGTTGAGTGGCTTTACTCTGAGAGATAGAATGCAAAATGAGTATGTTCGGGAAAAAGTTGGAGTAGCTCTGGTGGCAAATAAGATTAGAGGGAGTTGCCTTAGATGGTTTGGCCACATAAATCGTCGGCCGTCAAATGACCTGGTTAGGAGGGTAGATGCATTAGATTTTCCTTATGTTAAGAAAGGTAGAGGTAGACCTAAAATGATTTGATTAATATGTATAAAAAATGACCTTAGCATACTTGAATTAAATGAGAATTTGACACATAATAGGACACAATGGGTCAGCCCCACTTAGTGGGATAAAGGCTTGTTGTTGTTGTAAATCATTCAAAAAGAAAGGCATTTTAAGATTAAGTAAAGTGAATTACTATCACAAAACAGACAACACTTTATTTCTTTCCAACATATGTAACATGCATATGGATGGACCCTAAGCATATCTATACATACAAAGGCAAATATTTAGCACACCTTCATGATGAATGCTAAGAGATATTACTTAAGAAAATTTGGATGCTTCATGATGCATGATTTGGTTAAGTAGAAAAAGAGAGATTCTCTTATCCATTTTCATATGCACATTTACAAGTATGAAATACATAAGTGAGTACGATGTCATTATTTTCTACACTAGGGGTGTAAAGTACAAGACCTACTTGGGGCTACTTAAAGCCTCACAACCTTGGGTGTCCAGACTAATATACCACTTTTCTTAAATACATGTTCATGTACAAAAAAGAAATACATGGAAGGAAGAATTATGAAAAAGGTTTCTATTTGTTTGATTTTGGTTTGGTTGTTTAGTTTACATGTGTGATGTGGAGTTTCTTCTTAAGTCATGACATAGGAGTGTATAGGAATGGATTAAGCAAGTGTTATGTCATTTTCAAATGGACTATACACTTTACAAATCCTATACAAACCTATATTAAGAAAAGAGAAGGAAAATCACATAACATATTTTATGCTATTCACATGCAGGTTTATAAGTACTTATAAATAGCATACTTTTCATTTGCAATGTTTGATTTCTGAGTTTTAAAAATAGTTCTGGATTTAGTAGTGATAATAGCCATTCATATTCTTACTTTAGCCAAAACATGCAATTTGACAAAAAAAAAAACATTTGATTTTACTTTATTTTTCAAAAGATATGAATGCATGATTTTCATGTGGCATACACATTTAACATGCTAAGAAAGAAACAAAGTGATCTAAGCATGTAACTTCACTCACTATAATTAATTCTAAAGACAATCTTATGGAATAAGATTGTTTAAAGTGAATCAAAGTTGGTTTAAGGAAATTTTAATTTTTGTTTTGTGTTTGATTTGAATTTAAGGAATGTGAAAATAGTTTGCTGGTCCTAACCCATCTCCCACATGTGTATGTTGTTTTAGTTTAACTTTAGAATCATTAGATTGATTTTATATTTTTTGTTTAGGTTAAGATGTACATTAAGTCCATTAATTACCCCTTACCTATATCACTTTAACATAATTAATCAAATAATTATGAGCCAATGTATGACATAAAATCACAAGGAATTTAAATCAATAATGCATCTAAGAAAGAAAAGAGCCTAATGCATTTGGCTCATAATTAATGATTAATTAAGCTAAAGGGTTTAATTTAAGTATTTTTATAACCCTTCCCACACATATGGGTTATATATGATTTTCTTAAGCTACTTAGGTTATTGAACACCTATGCAATCTATAAAAGAAGGAATTGATTAAGTTTGGATTGATTTGATTTTAAAATTTTGATTAATTAAGCCATTTAATAAAGTGATTTAAACTATTTAATTAATTTGCACCTTAATTAGATTTTTATCTAAATGAAATAAACTTAGGGGAAAAGATTTGGGAGAGGGCTCCTAATCATTTTTCCTAAGTCTGTTCACTATTTTAAGATAATTAGAAAACTTAATTAATGAATTTATTACTATTTAATAGGTTAATTAAACATTTAATTAATTAAGAGAATAATCAGGAGTGAATCAAGCAATTCTCCTAATTAAACTATTAATAAATTCCAAGAAAATTAAGGGAGGCAGAAGTCATCCCCCTAAACATACCTAAAAAGTTTAGAATTACACAATGGAATAATTATGGAGTAATTAACATAATTACATTCCCAATAAAACCCAAATTATAAATAATTTACTATTTAAAATTAATTAAACTTAATTTTATATTATTCCTCTTTGAAATATCTTCAAAATGCGTTTGGGTTTGTATTTTCTAATTTTTTTACATTTATTTATGCATTTTTAAAGATTATATGATTAAAAGTTAATTGAATCCCTAATTATATAGTTAATCTCGTTGGCGCCATGTGGACTACTGATGCGGCACGCGCTTTCCATGTGGAGTGCGCTTTTCACGTGGTGCGATGAGATTCGCTATTTAAGTAGTCAAATCAAGTGCATCGTTAGCCAGTGGTGCTACGAGGTTTCTCTTTGGACTGTCTGATCAAAGATCGGATGGTTTGGATTAAACTCGTGGATCAGAGGGGATTGAAATGCAGGATCTAACCAGATTAATCAAGATTGTCCATCCAAAACATGTGGGATGGACAATCCACGATTCGTCTCTGAGCTTGCCTGTGGGAGAGGGCAACTGTCCATCCCTTAGGGTTTGATTCGAGATCGATTGAGCTCAGATTAAGCTAAGATTGATCACACACCATCTAATATCAAGCTCAAGAAGATCTAATGGCCAATTTGCAATGGGATGAAACTTTCTTTCACAAAGGACTAAGGAATCTTACACCTAAGCTCAATTTTGAACCATACCTCGCTGAAGGCTATCACTGGTGCTCCCAACCATCGAGGTTGCTTCGTCCAGTGGAGATGAAACCTTGTTGAAGGTTTCAAGCTTTGGGAGTAAGTGGATTGCTCAATTGACCAAACTCCTCCTCCTAGGCTTGCGGCTTTGGTCTAGCTCCCCCCTCCTATGCCTTGGAATCTTGGAAGAAGCTTTGGATCAATTTGATTGGGTCCTCTGAGGGTGCTTGCAAGAGCAATGGGCTGAGGAAACTTGGAGGAACTCGGAGAAGCTTGCTAGAGTTCCCTAAGCTCAATCGAGTGTGAATGAATGCAATTCAAGTGAAATTTGGGAGAGTATATCTCCCCCTAGAATGATCGGACGGTCAAGCTTGGCTTTACCATTTTGATCAAATTGATCCTATGGAGTGAGTTAGTTAGGCCATTCTTAGTGTCTTGTGAATTGGTTTTGGGTTTGGAGTGGAGTGGTGAAGCTCCCATGTGCTAAATGAGGTGGAGGAGTGATTCCCATGTGCTCATTTTGAGTGGGTTGGTCAGTTTTGGCCTTGGGTTGGGTTTGGCTGACCTAAACCCATTGGGTCATGTGCACCACACCCACTAGTGTCCACTTAGTCCACTAAGAGGGTGCCAAGTGGCAATGAAAAGGATATGACCAAATTCCAAGTGGAATTGGCCATAGGTTACCCCTTGACCTAGGGGTAAAATGATCATTTGGCTTTCATTTCACTTTGGACAGATTTAGAATAGTTTGAAATTAGGTTGGGCTAAATTTTAAAAAATTTGGAGTTGATTTGATGTCATTTGGCTCATATTGACCCATTTAGGTCAAAATGGGTCAACTTCGATCAAGTTGACCAATTGGTCAAATAGGGTCAAACCAAGAGTTATCAAGTTCATATGACTATTTGAAATGTGTTTGGATCATTGGTTTGGTTCAATTTGGTTTATATGTGGTTTTGGTTCATTTGATTTCATTTAGGTCAAATGGGTCAAGTTGACCAATTTGACCCATTTAACTCAATTGGGCTAGGTCATGGATTGGTTTAGGTTTGGTTGGTTATTTGAAATATGTTGCAAGCTTTGGTTTCAATCAATTTTTAGTTGAGTTGATTTTGGCTCAATTTGACCTTTTAGGTCAAGTTGGGTTCATGGTCAATTGGGCTAGGTTAGGTCTAGTTGACCAATTGAGGCTTTGGTCAAGTTCAAACATTGATCATGAATTGATTTTGATCAATGGTTTCAATCAATTTGGCCTATGAAGAATTTTGGCTAAGTGCTTACTTGGTCAACCCTTAGGTTTGACTTAGTTTGATCTAATTTGAGTGATTGATCATCTCATGATTATTGCTGCTCACAATGTGAGGCTTAGTTGGGCTTAGCTCAATCCAATTTGGGTAGGATTAAAATTTGGCTCAAAAAGGGTACTTTAGGTCACTTTGGGTCAAGTGAGCCTAAGTGGGTCAATTGACTTGATCAAGACTTGAATCAAGCTTGGTTGAACTCACATATGGACTTATGATTGAAATATAAATCCATTTGCAAGTGATTTGGAGTCAAATGGGTTTTGATTCACTTGACAATTTCAAGTTCAAAGGGTGAACATGAGTTCGACTTGGGTTTGATTATTTTTTTTTCGAATTTAGTTTTGGTTTGATTATTAAATTTTGTGTTTATATTTTATTTCTTGATTAAATGACTGATTGAATCATGGAGAATAATCAAGGGTTTGGCTTGATTTGAGTTTGATTTGGCTAAGTTCAAGAATTTGACTTGAAAGGCTTAGGTTGAATTTTGGTTGAATTTGGATTTGCATTTTGAATTTAGTTTTGGTTATTTGAATTTATATTTCATTTATATGTGTGAATATAAATGAGAATATAAATGGATTATGATAAAAATTTTTGAATTTGAATTGATTTGGATTTGATTTGAGCTAAGTCCATAAGATTGAATCAAAGTGACTTAGGAAAGATTTTTGAACTTAGAATTCAATCATGGGTTTCAATCATTTGGAATTGATTCATGATATGAGAAAATCCATTGGAATTGATTTTGTTTTTGGAGTTGAAGTTGATTTTAGTTTGGAGTTTAATCCAAATTTGGAGTTTGACTTGAAAGAAGGAAGTGAGGATTTGGTTCAAGCTATAGGGTAGGCAAATTTTTCTAACACCCTTAAGGCATAACCTATTCCTATGGCTAACTCTTCTAAATCTCTAGGGTTAGGTTGAGTGTTCACCTAATCACTAGAAGTGTCTTAAGATTAAGGAACTCTTAGTGTCTAAGAGGAGTCCTATGTCTAAGATGGAGGGGTTGAGAGCTCATTCTAAAAATGAGGTCAACAAAGGGCACCCAATAGGTGAGGTGTGACTGACAAGGTACACCGCATGTATTGGTGTTGACTAAGGTGTTCAACAACACCGAACGATCATAAGCACTAATAGAAATGAACCAACTCCCAACCCAACGTGTAGAAGGAATCAAGAGCTTAGTGCAATATGACTCTACTCATGTCAACAACTTAATAGAGTGAAGGAGGAATCTGCTAAGGACTGAGTATGTGAACCTTCCACTTGGGAAAGAGGTTCAAGTCATCCACAATGGGATGAGAGGTTTGATTTGAGTTGAGTCTCATTGGGGAGAGAAATTGATTTGATTTATTTGATTATTTTGGTTTGTTTTTATTATTTGATTTGACTTTATTGGGGAGATTGATTGGATTTGTTTTACGTTGTTTTAAATTTTGGATTTTGAGTTGGACCTTGTTGGTTTGCGATGGACCGTACTGAGTAGGGGTCGTGTTGGCCTTGATCTAGCTCAGATTTACCAATCCAAAGTGGTAGTCTACTAACCACATAATAGGACTAGCCAACCAAAGGAATTTTTCTTTCAGTTTGCAATGGTCAAGTTCAGGGAAGAAAGCTCAGGGACTCACATCTTCCACTATAAAAAGACAACTGGAATGACAAATTAACAATGTAACATGTCAACTTAATCTAGGGCTGGCTATTGAGTGAATGCTGCTGGGGGACTTAGATCAGCGTAAAGATAGTCAAGATTAATTTCATTTATAATTATTTTTTATGAATCCTATTGGTTTGTGATGGACTGCACTGAGTAGGGGTCATGTTGGCCTTGATCTAGCTTAGATTTACCAATCCAAAGGGAGTAGCCATGGGGAGAACTATCCAACCAAAGGGTGCCTTTCGCAAATGTCATTGGAAGAAAGCTCAGGGACTCATATCTTCCACTATAAAAAGACTACTGGAGTGACACCTTAACAAGATAACATGTTAACTCGGCCTAGGGATGTCCGTCAGTTTGTGACAGCCATGCTAGGAAGAATGTAGTAGACTTATATCTTTCAAAGAGAAATAACCGCCTGGGTAACCTGTTTGTCATAAATAGATTTAATCTAACCTAAGGGCCACTACGGAGAAAGTGCCGACCCAGGGACTTATCTCAACTCAGGTAGTTAGGCAATTCTTATAGGGAGTTATGCTGACATTACCCTAAAGATATGATGTATTCTTGGGAAAAAGGCCCTTTGGAGGCTTGAATTCCTAATCCACAAGTGAATTAATTTTGTTTGTTTTGTTTATTTATTTATTTATCGTGGACTCTATTGGTTTGCAAGGGATCATACTAAGAAAGAGCTTATATTAGTCTAAACCTATATCAGATTTACTAAACTAAGGGAGAATCTGCACATCCACTGAACAAAGTCTCCAACCATAGGGGTGGCTACTAAGAAAATAGGATTATCCAATCCAAAAGTAACCTGGGTAGTGTCTAAATGGGGTCGCAAAGGACGTGATCCAAATAGAGTGTCCACAGGGGATGGGGCCAATAAGGGCTTGATCCAAAACCTGGAGAAGATAATATACATAGGTATTCGGTGTCCAACTCAAGGAGAAAGCGTAGGGACTTACATCTGCCAAGAGAAATGTATCCATCAGGTGAGTCGCTATTAGCATAGTGAACATCAACCAACCTAAGTTTCCTGTCTATTTGCAACAATCAGCTTAGGAAGAAAGCTCAGGGACTCACATCTTCTTATAGCGGAACTGATTGCTTGGATAGTCTATCTTCGGCTCGACAAGTGCTATCTGACCCAGGGAGACTATTGAGTGAATGCCATTAGAGGATTTATATCAACTCAAAAGTAGTCAAGAGGAAAGGAGCCACTGGAGGCTTATCATAAACCTCAAATATATACCTAGTCGATGATGATTAGTTCAAGAAAAGGGACTAACATCTTCTTAAACAAAATCAACATGAGGTATTTATGGTGGGCAATGAAGTCTACCAAACTAACAAGCTCATTGGTTTGCAATGGTCAAGTTAGGAAGAAAGCTTAGGGACTCACATCTTCTGAACAAGGAACCACTAGGGTGATAAACTAATAAGGTAGTATGTTAGCCTGACCTAGAGTAGCTAATGAGTGAGTGCCATATAGGGCTTGCTCCCATATAAAAATAGCTTGAGAAAAAATATTTGTGTTTATGCTAAATAGAATAGGATGCCCTCTTGGGTTCTCTTACACTTATCCTAAACATATTGGGGAGTTTGATGAAATGATGCCATGGATGACAGTTGAAATCCCACCAAGAAAGAATGCCACTTGGGTTATCTTACACCTAACTTAGTTGTGCTAGTCGAAATAGGATGCCTCTTGGGTTCTCTCACACCTAATCTAATAGCACTGGGGAATTATGTTTGTGTTGCTAAAGAGGGATACGTGCCTCTTGGGTTCTTTTAAACCCATCCTAAACACATCATAGAAGATTCGCAAGACAAGTAGATAACACTTCAAATGAAGAGAGATTATTGAAGAATCTAAATGAAATTTTATTCTTTACTGATAATTATTTTCAAACATATTTTTATGGGTAATATTTCTTTAAATAAAGTCTATTAATTGGAAGCATCAGGTGTTCCCCTTTATAATCAATAAGCTGATAAGATCCTCCTTGGTAGGCTTTCTCAATGACATAGGGGACTTCCCAAGTGGGTTCAAACTTGCCTCCCATATTTCAAAGGGTAGTAATTGGTCTCCTTAGGACTAGTACAAGTTCTCCTACTTTAAAATGCTAGGGCGGACCAGTTTGTTGTGAGCTTGAATCATTTTGGGTTTGTATAACTTGAGGTTCTTGCACGCTCATAGGCATCTCTCCTCCAAACCTTCGAGCTCTTTTAACCGCAACTTTGTATTCTATTCTATAGTGATTTTGCTACCCAATGCTATCCTTAGTGATGGGAGTTGAACTTCTAAGGGTAGAATGGCTTCAAACCCATACACTAAGAAAAATGGGGTAGATTGAGTTGGAGTTTTGTATATGGTGTAGTAGGCCCATAAGGCTTCAACCAACTACTCATGCCACTATCGCTTATTATCATCAAGTGTCTTCTTTAGTATCTGAATGAGAGTATTATTGAGTGCTTCTGCTAGGCCATTTACTCCATGGTAGTATATGATGGAGTATCTCTAATCTATATACCGTGTCTTCTGGTGAAGCTGTTGATCTTGATTCATTTGAATGTAGTACCATTATCGAATATAATTTATCGAGGCACTCCAAACATATATATGATATGGTTCCTAAAAACTGAAGCATATGAAATGTGACCTATCGAGTGGGATTTTCCACCCACTTGGAAAAGTAGTATGGCGAAGATGAACCGATGACCCTTGGAAGAAGGAGGATCGATCGGACCCACAATGTGCATCAACACTCAAATGGCCGAAGCCAATAGGATGTAGAATGTTGGATGATGAAGAAGACCACTGTACACATCGATGGCATCTCCTAAACACGTTCATGTAGTATGTAATCATTGAAGGCTAGTAGTATCCTAGTCTCTTGATCTTTGCTTTCATCTTTCGACCAGATTGATGCACTCCATATATACTTGAATGTATCTCGATCATAATCCTATGGGCTTCATGTTTGTTTAAACAACGTAACCACATTTGATCGAAAGGCCATCGATACAAGGTGCCATCCATGAGAGCATAGGAGAGAGCTCTCTATTTTATCTGATGGGCTTGTGACTTCTCTTGAGGTAGTTTATCGGTGTTCAAGTAATCTATGAATGGTTGCCTCTAATCCAGCTCCTTATCTTTGTTGGCAACGACAACCTCCCCTTAAAGAGAAAGTATCTCGATGAGTTCAGCATCAATAAGAGATATGACTTGTCTATTTTGGACCCTTATTGGAATGGAATCATCTTCTGGACATGCTAATTCTTTGGCAAGTTTGGCCAAAGTATCTGCTATTACTTTCTCTTCTTGAGGGACCTTGTAAATGGTGACCTCAGGAATTTGGGCGAACAACTTCATGGTATACTCGCGGTAATGACAAAGCTTGGGTTTGAGAACCTTATAGAATCCATCAATTTGGTTGATGACCAATTGAGAATCCCCATAGATATTGTTGCTTTTGACACACACTGTGATGACTAACTCTAGACCAGCAATCAAATCCTCATACTCAGCTTCGTTGTTGGTGCAGGGATTGAAGAGATAGTATGAAAATCTCATCACATCATGGACTAGAGTTAAGAGAACTATTTCTACCCCTGTCTTTCCTAAAGAGTAGATCGAGGTGCTTCTCCTTTATGAAAGGAAGTAAAACCATCAAAATACATCTCCCATTAGTGATTTCCAACCACCCCTAAGTTCATGATTTGTTCATCATTGAGATCGTCACTAAGTGGGGAATTAGTAGGAAGTGGGTGTGCTATTAAGAAATCTGCTAATGCCACTGCATGGAGGGGTACAAATGTAATATCAAATTGTAAGACAATCATGGACCAACATGCCAATCGCCCGAATAGCATTGGTCATGTCATGAGATACTGCATTGGATTGATTCTAGAAATGAAGTTCACCTTATGAAAAAGCATATAATGTCGTAGCCTTTGAGATGCAAAGATTAAAGCTAGGTAATGTTTCTTAATAGGTGGGTAGTTAGCTTCAGCAAGGATCAGACAATGGTTGAGGTAGTAGAGAGTATTCTTCCTCCCTTCATCATTGGCTTGGGCCAAGAAAGTGCCAAGGGAGTTATCCAATGCAGCTGTGTAGAGGATTAATGGCTTTCTGGGGATAGGGGCTGCTAGAACTAACGGCTTCACCAAATACTGCTTAATATCTTCAAAGGCATGATGGCACTTGTCATCCCACTTGAACTTTGCATCCTTTTGGACAAGTGCTAAAAATGGCTTGCATCTTCCCGATAGGTTGGAAATAAAGCATCTTAGATATGCTAATCACCCTTGGAAAGATCTGAGTTGGTTAGAATTTTAAGGGGTGTCATTTCTAAGATAGCTTTGATCTTTTCTGGATCTATCTCTATTCCCCGATGTCAGAAAACAAACCCAAGGAATTTCCATGAAGCTACTCCGAATGCATAATTTAAGGAGTTCATTTTGAGGTTGTATTATCTTAACTGTCTGAAAAACTACTCTCAAGTCAAAAAGATAGTCTTATTTTTCTCTACTTTTGACTACTAGATCATCAATATAGCATTCAACTTGATGATGAATGAGTTCATTGAAGATTTGAGTCATGGACCGTTGGTATGTAGAACTAGCATTTTTAAGGCCGAAAAGCATGATCTTATAACAATATATTCTAATCGGGATTCAAAAAATAGTGTTTCTTTCATCCTTGGGGGCCATCTTGATTTGGTTATAGCCAGATGACCCATCTATGAAGGAGAAAATTGCATGAGATGACCCACCATTAATTTTGGTATAGAAAGAGGAAACTCATCCTTAGGGCATGCCTTATTTAAGTCCCTAAAATTGATGCATATTTGGCCATTCTTCTTCTTAACTGGGATGACACCGGCAAACCGTAGGTATTTTTCTTCCCGATGAAACCAACATTGATCAATTTCTTGACTTCAAAATGACCGTTGTCGATTTCTAACGCATGCCTAGGAGCTTTAATGCTAGGGTCTATTGATAGTTTGCGGACTGCTATGTCAGGAGATAATCTGACATCTCTTCATAACTCCATGAGAAGTAGTTCTTAAACTCATTTAATAGCCTAACTAAGTCATTGGTTTCTTCTTCATTCAATAATGAACTGATGTATGTCATGGGCCGATTTTCTTTCATCTCGAGGTTGATTTATTTAAGCTTGTCAATTGTTGAATGGTTCTCCTCTTCAAATTCTAGGGTGCTTTGATTTGGAGATCATCGATCATCTAAAGTTTCTAAACACACATCCTCATAAGAGTTAATGTAGTGAAAAGAACCTATCGACTCCAAATGATTGGTGCAACTAAGTAATCATCATCAACCGACCACCGCATCAATCTAGTCCTAATCTTGATTGGGCATCCTTGCCTCTATTGTTCCACAGCTTTTCAAAGTATTCTAGTCTATGCTTAGATCATGTATAAGGAATCAAACCTTTCTTTATAAGATTAAGAACACATGGCGAGTACCAATCAAAAGGTAATTCCATTAATTCTTTATATGAATTATCCTCAAGTTCTACATCAACTTCAGGATTTGAGGATGATGATCCCAATATGAATCTCTTTGGATTCCCATCAATGTAAGACTTAAGGGCTTCCTTAACTACTAAATATTTAGCTTTTTGAGATAAAAATGAGGTTAGAGCTAAGGTTCCCAACTGTTGTTTGATAGTTTCACATAAATACGATTCGAATACATTCATTCTTTGCTTGGAGGCCTGGTCTTCATCATTGTCCACCTCGAGTGTCACCTCTAATGAAACTCGCTGAGAGGGGTTGGCTAGTATGTTAATCATATGAGACTCATTCTCCGAGTTGGATTCCAAGTCTATGTGAATAGTAGGGGGACTCCTATGAACTAAACATAAATCATGTTGGTTGGCTGCCAACCAGGGGATCTTCTACCTTTGGGACTCCCTCTATTTCAGCTTCTTCCTCTGCCTGGTGGAGGTCGAGTCATCCTATCCATGTGTCCATATGATGGAATGAACTATGGGTGGAATGTGATATGCCGCTCTACCTCTTCCTTAATGTCCATTTCTTGTTCACTTAAACTTTCATTTTTTTCCCTTTCATTTCCTTTTTTCTTTTTTTTCTTTTTCATTTTATTTTGCATCTGGATTTTGACCAAGTTCACAAGAAAAGGTATTTTGAGGAAGATACTAGGCTGCATCTTCATATATCTCAACCTCCCTAACTAAAAATGGCTTTTCTTCACCTTTGACACAATACTCAATCCCATCCTTTCTGAACTTGATGCACTGATGGAGGGAGGATGGAATCATCTTATTCTGATGTATCCAAGGCCTACCAAAGTAGTGAATGAAGTATTCAAATCAATTATTTAGCTTTTTCAGTCTTCCATTCACCTATCTCCAAAGGTAACACTATGGAACCTAAAGCCTGCTCGCCTTGTTCATTGAATCCTCTCAACATCATCCGATCTCCTCAGAGTGTGGAGATGTTGATCCTCAAATGGATAAGGGTCTTTAGACTCATAATGTTCACTAATGCACCTGGATCAACAAGAACCCTAGAGAGTCTGAATCTGCCCATGTTCATTGTAATGTAGAGGGGATGGTTGTGCTCCATGCCCCCTAGAAAAAGGTCTTCATCTATGAAAGTGACTCCTTGGGCTTCTCTTGAGTAATTTATCTCCTCTCCAATAGCGTTCAGCTGAGCTAAGAATATTTTAGGATCAAGAAGAGCCTTAATTAATGACTCCCTCATCTCTTTGAATAAGACAAGGGCATCATATATGCTTAACTTATACGATAACTTTCTTATGTGAGAGTGAACAATGTAATCCACTCTGGGCAGATCCTCTACAAGCATATCCAAGGGTGGAGTATTCTATGAAGGGGATTCTCGATCATCTGAACCAATGATTTATTTTTCTCAATCTTGAGGTGCTGCCCTAGGAGGTAGAATCTTGCCACTACGGAGGTTGACTTTGGTGATCTCTTGTGGCAAGTTAGTGGAAGGTTCTACCTACTCGTTAGGCTCACCTACAGCTTCTCCTATGGGATCCTCATAATCGAATGATTCCAAGTCTATCTCAAGAGGAAAACCCATAGTATTCAGAGAAGGAAAGTCCAAGTTTGAATCAGAAAAAGGAAGATCAGAGTTATTATAATTGTTGTTTAGACTTGAAGAGTTTTCCAAAAGAATAGAGTTAGACAACCCATCAAAAGTGACATAAATATAATTGAAACTAGCTTTATGCCTTGATTTCTTAGATTTTGAAGGGTACATAGTCAAAAGTAAGTGGGTGAGATTTGATGCCCTCATCTGCCAATACAAGATGTCTACTAGAGAAGAGCTAGCTGAAGTAGAGGCACTCACTGATGTAGTAGTTGCAATGGTGGACTGGAGGTTGGGATCGGTTGGTGGTTGTGCTACTTGGCTATCCCAGTGGGGTGCTGTCGAAGCTCCCACCTTCCCAGTTGTCCTCAACTTGCAAATTTTCCTTGATGTTGAGGTTTGAGCAGCCTGTGCACCTAAGAAAGTTTCTTATTTTGGAAACAATTTTTTTAGAGGTTTGAGGATAAGGAGATATCCCAACCTTCTTTGGTTTTGAAGGATCACAAGTATCCCCAAGGATTACTAATGGAACTAGATGGTTGTTCCACAAGGTATTCCTTTGGATAACTATGCTCATCTTAAAGCAGCCGCCCTTGAATGTAAAGCAATCCTCCAAGACATGACCTAGCATGAAGTGGTAGGGGCAAAAGTTAAGATCATTGCTCTTGCCCACTTCCTCCAGGCTTCTAGGTTCAGGTAGCTGGAAATCAAGTTTTTTTAAGAGATTCTTAAAGATTTTCTTGATTATCTCCCTCTTAAATGAATATGGTTTGTTTAATTTATCCATAAGAGTAGGTGGACAGAAGTTAATGGTATGTGTGTACACTGCTATTGTGGATAAGGTCAAGAGGGAGGGCCATGAGGGTGGAGTGAGGATGGTAGTGGTTGAGCTCTCATACTACTCTCCGCCGACCGCTTCCCCTTGTCTACTGCCATCCCCTTCTTCTCATAAGCTTTTGAGCTCTTTATTGATTGATCAAAAGATACTTTTGGTTTCTCTTGTAAGCTAGCCGCCTTATTGATTAGCTTCTCAAATGTTTTGATGGAGAAACCTTTGAGCATGAAGGCGATTGGGCTATGAATATTCTTAAGCAAAATTTCAATGGCATGTTATTTAGATAGCTGTGCTTTGCATTTCATACTCAAATTATGCCATCTGAGAATATAATTAATGAGGTACTCACCATGGTGTTATTGAGCCACAATGAGATCACCTACAACCACCCTTTGCTGAGCTCCAGCAAATCTCTTAATGAAGAGTTTCTCCAACTCAAGAAAAGTCTTTACTAAACTATTAGGGAGTTCAGCATACCAATCAAAATCTATGCTTGCTAAGATACTAATAAAAAGTCAAAAGAGTAAAGCATCATTGCCATCGACGCACAATAGCTCAAATGTGCTATATATGTCGTTTCACCGCCATCAAAACTCTTGAAAGAAGGTGGCATGAAACCTTTAGGATACTAGATGGCATCAAATTCCTCTGGGTAGGGTCTACCCTTTGGAATTGATGATCCTCCTCGGGTTTGAGCTAATACTTCTCTCACCTACTGCTCAACCATGGTTTTGATGTCCTTTTTCTATATGGAGGTACTATCCACTACCTTCCTATAGAAATTGGTGCTGCCCTGCTCTATTGGAGGTAAATTCTTGGTTGGATCCAAGACATGCACCAACTCTGGTTGACTAGTCTCTACTATAGTAGGATGAACTGTCGGTGCTTGGTTCTGAAGTGCTAAAATAGCTAGCAAATCCTCGAGCTGCTTCCCCATCCTATCTATTTGTTCATCCTTTTGCTTTAATTTTGGAGGTGTTGGGTCGAGAGTGGCTTCTTGCTCGCCACATCACCTTCCAAAGTCACCGATCATAGAATAGAACCCTTGGTGTCTACCATGTGGAATCCAACTGAATCCTCTAATAGACCATCCTCGTTAGAGTCAAAACTAACCTTTTCATCCTCTAAATTAGACCAGGCATATCCTAAGATAAGTCACAATGTCATCTAGGGATTGGTTTAGCTGAACAGGTACAAAAGATCAAGGCTGATCGATAGTAGGATCACTATCATAAATAGATAGACCGACCTCTACATCGGAGAGCTAACCTATGAGGGCTATGCTCACTAGAAGATAGATGCTCTCCGCCACTGATCCGATGGAGTAGTACTCCTGGGAGGATCCATGGCCATGGGATGATAACTACCTCCTCCTCCCTCTACTAATGCATATAGGTGGTGGTGGTGATGGGATGACTATGATACTCCGAGGTCGCCATTCCTTCCTTCACAAGGAAGGTCGAAAGAAGAGCTCCACTAGTAGGAGGTGTAGATGGAATGGGATCTTTGGTCATAGGATCACTGTGGGTTCTCCCTGATGCCTTCATGGCCTTTCTGGAATGTTAGATGATGGGAACATGCAGAGATGGTGGGGTGGTGGAGTGTGGTGGAGGCACCACCAACTCTCTGGTAGAGCTCCTCTATGATGGGTAGTCCTCATCAATAACATGCTATCATGATGAGAGGGTACCGATCGAAAGTCCACAAGTGGAGGCGTTGACTATCTATGTACCTGCCACTTCCTAGTAACATGAACTAATGTAGCCTCCTGCCCCCTCTCTGCCTAATGTGCCTACCATGATACAATCTCAAATCAAATTGAGCCCTGACTCATCGCTCCATACACCAAGAAGAATCAAGGCCGACGCATCCTCCTCCTCTCACCGATAGATCTGAAAGGAATTATGAGGTGAGCTAAATCCTCCTAATATCCTCTATCAAAGAGAAACATTCTCTAGAATGAGAGGAGACACTACCCAGGTGACTCCTCCGAAACCCTCCAACTCCTCGCTATGAGTGTGATATCTTGATCATGTGGTTCTTATTTTGGCCGAGTCTTGGTAGGTCGAGCAAAGATGGAACTAGACCCACTCAAGGTGAGGAGACAATCCTGAAGTGGGAGCCTTCCCCTTGGAAGGTGTCAATGAGTGGGTGCTAGCCTGCACTGGGGTAGTAAGGGGAACAACGGGGCACATTGGTGCTAGCACTACTACTACTATGGGAACTGCCACAGCCTTCCTCTTTAGTGAGAGAATCTCAAAATCAGATGGTAACTCAACTTGGATGATCGACTCCTGCATTGTCACCACGCCCCTTGACTGAGGGGTTTCCTCTGTAATGTAGCCCTCCAAAGCCTTGACCAAAGTGGATGAGGTTGGCATAGTCAGATCATGGAAGGCTAGCCTGATCCAAGACCAAATCCATCCCATGAGGAAATGTGAAGACATTTCTCTGTGCTGCCATTGAATTGAACTAACTAAATTGAAAACTGAAAGTACAATGTTAAAAAAACAAGTTTGAATCGACCTTTGTTGATTTTGAATTTTGATTTAGAATTTGAACCACACTCAACAACTTGAAAGTGTTAAGTGGGGCTCAAATGAATTTAGAGAGATTTTGAGTTGATTGGAAAGGAGATGTTGAATCCATTTTCAACAAATTTGTGCATGTTGAAAATGGGTTCAAATATTTTTAAAGATATTGATGCTTCCATAGGTTCATATTTGATTTTGATTTTTTGAGTTTGAGGACCCTTTATTTAACAAATTTGAGTATGTTAAAGTAAAGGTCAATTGATTTTGTTTGATGTTTGGAATTTACTCACTTAGCAAATTTGGGTATGCTAAGTGAGGTGTTTGAAAACAATTTTCTTCTTTTTTTGTGAATCATGTTTGATTTGAAATGGAATCTTCACTTTAGCAAATTTGGGTATGCTAAATGAAGAATCCAAATATTTTTTTGAAAAGAGGATCTTTACTTAGCGGTATGCTAAATAAAGGATCCATGTGTTTGTATTTTGATGATTTTGAAAAGATTTCTTAGCAAATTTAGTATGCTAAGAAAATCCAAATGTGTTTTGTTTTTGATTTTTGAAAAGAGGATTCTACTTAGCAAATTTAGGTATGCTAAAGAACCAAATGTTTCATGTTTTTTTTTTTTTTGATTGATTTGAAGAGGATTCTTAGAAAATTTAGGTATGCTAAAGAAATCCAAATGTGTTTATGTTTTGATTTTATTAAAGTGGATCTTCACTTAGCAAATTTGGGTATGCTAAATGAAAGATCCAAATGTTGTTTTGAATTTTTGATTTTAAAAAAGGATCTCACTTAGCAAATTTGGTATGCTAAATGAAAGATCCAAATGTTGTTAATTTTTAATTTGAAAAGAGGATCTTCACTTAGCAAATTTGGGTAAAATGAAAGATCCAAATGTTATTTGAATTTTGATTTTGAAAAGTGATCTTAACTTAGCAAATTTGTATGCTAAATCCAAATGTTGTTTGAATTTTTAATTTTGAAAAGTGGATCTTCACTTAGCAAATTTGGGTATGCTAAATGAAAGATCCAAATGTTATTTTGATTTTGAAAAGTGAATCTTAACTTAGCAAATTTGGGTATGCTAAATGAGAGATCCAAATGTTGTTTGAATTTTTAAGTTTAAAAAGTGGATCTTCACTTAGCAAATTTTGGTATGCTAAATAAAAGATCCAAATGTTGTTTGAATTTTTGATTTTGAAAAGTGGATCATCACTTAGCAAATTTGGGTATGCTATTTGAATTTTTGATTTTGAAAAGTGGTCTTTTGTTTTAGCAAATTTGGGTTTAGATGAAAGATCCAAATGTTGTTTGATTTTAATTTTGAAAAGTAGATCTTCACTTAGCAAATTTGGGTATGCTAAATAAAAGATCCAAATGTTGTTTAAATTTTTGATTTTGAAAAGTACATCTTCACTTAAGAAATTTGGGTATGCTAAATGAAAGACCCAAATGTGTTTCATTTTTTGAAAAGATGGTTATTGATTTTGTTTTGAAAATGAAATCTTCATTCAATAAATTGAATGAGGATGTTCATTTATACTTTTTGAAAATATGATTGTTGATTATGATTTTTGAAAATGATTGATGATTTTGATTTTTGAAAATGAAATCTTCATTCAATAAAATGAATGAAGATGTTCATTTGGTACTTTTGGAAAATATGATTTTGCGATTTTATTTTTGAAAATGAAGTCTTCATCAAAACAAATTGAGTGAAGATGTTCATTTGTGCTTTTTGAAAATATGATTGTTGAAATTTTATTTTTGAAAAGAGATGTTGTTGATTTTATTTTTGAAAATGTGATTGTTCATTTTGAAAATGAAATTTTCATTCAACAAATTGGATGAAGATGTTCATTTATGCTTTTTTTTGGAAAATATGATTGTTGATTTTATTTTTGAAAATGATCCTACATATAACAATCATGAAGATTATTAGATGAGGGGTGATTTTGTGCAAATATTTTATTATGTGCATTTTGAAAAAGTGTTTTTTGGAAATTGATGTTTTTATAAAGGATTTATTTTTCTTTTCTTTATTTTTGAATGAACCTTTCCTTACCATAAAATGGTAGGAAGTCTTTAGTTATTTTTTTATTAAATTTTTATTTTCACCCATTGGGAACCAATGGGGTTTTAAGACCCATGAGTGAGGTCCTAAAACCTAAAGATGATGCTAGCTAGCTTAAGGATGAAATAAACTAAGTATCAAGAAAAGAAAGATAGTCTTGATTCATATAAATGCAAACCCACTATCGATACTTGAGATAATGATCATTTACCAAAGATGGAGAGAGGAACCATCCTGGAGTTGCTAAAAAAAATCTGTGGTGAAATATATTCCGCTTCATCTATCCCTTTGAAAAAAGAATAAAAAAACATAAATATGTGCCTTGGGGACACCATGTAGATCCACAGATGTTCTTATTAGGTGATCGGGTACATTGAGGAAATGTACTATCTCAAAAAGATAGAAGTCACCACCCTACAATGGACCTAATCACTAATAAGGACTCCTAAGGACTATGGGTCTTAATGTTCCGAGATTCTTCCTACTTTACATGGAAAAGTAAAGCAAGGTTTATTTTAAATCATTAAGTTCCCTATGGAGGCAATCCCTCATAGTTAATTACATCCTAAGGAGATTCCTTAGAATACTCGATTAAGGTAAATGATCATTGTCTCCAAAGATTTCAAAGATAGGACTATCAATCAATTGGTTTATTTTAGAAGATCAAGTGGGATTGATCAAGAGGAGTTATTAAAGCCAAATGAAGATAAGGGGGATGCTTATGATACTAGAAGCCTAGTAAGCATCCCAAACTATCCTATGGTTGGGCTTTATATTTTGAAATTGGGAATTATTTGTTTGAGTTGAATTTTTATTAGAAATCTAGACTTACATTCCATGACACGATCATGGAAATGCCTAAGAGGTGAGGATTTATGCTTGTAGCCTGCAAAGGAAAGTAGCAACCTGAACCTAAATCTAGGAGCTTTGGTGAGGGCCAAAGCATGATCTAAATCTAAGGCAAAATGGGTATTTTGGTTTAC
>CM038218.1:59676836-59747712 GCA_021442155.1 Cymbidium sinense | reverse complement strand
AATATCTCCAGTATATATATAAATCAGTCAGTATATGCACATCAGAGAGAGTTCCTCGCTAGTAGTAGTAGTTTGTCGTACATAATCTATAGCTTCAAGAATACAAGCAAAAGTAAGTCGCACTGAATGGTGGAACAATCCGATGCAACGATAACCGCCGACCGCTTCCTCCTCGGCTTCTCCGCCTTCAAACTCCTCTCTCGAGACCGTCTTCGAGGTCACGCGGAAGGACCAATTGCAGCAACCCGACCATTGCGATCCGGGCCGGTTCACCTTCAACGGGTCGCCCATCTTTATCTCTGGCACGGCGTTGGTGCTCGTGCACATGACGGCACGGTGTGGCCTTGCTCGCGGCGGGGTGGGCGAGGAGGAGACGCGGTGGGTGGGGAGATGGTGTGTAGTGGGTGGATTTTGATCACCTTCGGCCGTTTGTGAGGGGACTATTTGGGAAGGGGAGTTATGGTATTCCATGGTCAGTGGTTGTCAAAGCAGGAGCATTGGCGGTTTTGTTCTTGCTTTGTATCGGTCAGAATGTCAAAAATTTTATTTCTTCTTGAACTTAATTACTCATATGTTTTTTTTCTTTTAATTTTTGTATTTTAATTTGGATATTGATTTGTGCTTCTAAAAAGAATAGAAAGCTTATGTTAAATTTGAACTTTTATTAATTGATTTTCAACCATTTGATGATTGCAATTATAAACAGTTATTATTTGCATCTAGTTCATTAGTTATTAGTATGGATAAATCTTATACTTGTCGAGCAAGAAGAGCATTGCAGAGAGGAACCCTGCCTTCTTCACGGTATCACAGATACATTCAGAACCACGTTAGTTGAAATCCGGGCGGAAGAAGCGACCGGACACCTCGGCGACGGAGAGCTAATCATGCCGGATTCCGAGCTTATCGCCTTGTTGATCCATGAAAGCATGAAAACAACCCCTTCCATCATAGCCCATTGATGACGGGAGGATCAACGGCAAGATGGTGAAGCTTCGCTTCTCGAAGGTTTTGTTTGTTGGAGCGTTTTTAAGTAGATGATTGATTCTTCCAAGAAATTATTAAGTGCGGAGTTTGGATGTAGCTTTATTTTCAGGCTCTAATATCAATGTCATATAAAACTCATTCAGTATACTATTACTATATATTGATTATAAACTGCTATATATTACTATATCTTGATGTGCATTATTTGCACAATAATATAAAATATTTAAATACACATCAATACATAACAATACATAATAATTTATAACTAATATATATTAGTTCTAAAATATAAGATATTCATCGACCACTTAATCATATCATCTCAAACAATGCTACAAGCAGGAGAAAGAAGACACATTACAACACATGATTTTGAAAGTTAGAACAATTAAAGGCACAACAAACTGTAAGTACATAAAAAATGCAAAGGGGAAAAAAAATAATAAGCTACTGAACTGCCTTGAGATCCACGCTTTTAATTCACAAAGAATCATTCAAAACATCTAAAAGGGAAATAAAATGAAATAATAGATCGGGGATGTAATCGATCTACTTATGGCCTTCAAATCCTTCATTCTTCTCCAGATAATAACACGGTTCTCGTTCATTCATTCTTTTCTTTCCCCTACCAACTTCTCGGTCATGCCACTCCCAACGAAGAGTTCTTCGTGAAGATTTCAAATATCTCCCGCTTTCTTCTTCTTCCCGCCTTGAATTCCTAGTTATAAGAAACAACCTCCAAAAATGATACTTCAACTACATTCGCACTCGACGATAGACGATTATACAACAATAAATAAAAACACCGAATAATACTAATTCTTCTTTTGTGATAACTAGATCTTTCAGCAACCCTAACCCCTTGCTCAAAATCATATAACATAAATGATCTAAAATTATGTAACTTATCACAAAATCTCCATCCTACTCACTTCTAATACAATGTACACATAAGGCACTTTTCCTTTTCAAATACTAGGTTTGCTCTAAAACCTCTGACCTCATAAAAATCTTGATCGCATATTTTTCAATAAATGACTATATATAAATTAAATGTGAACTATCATCAGCATGAGTGTAATGAGCAACACTACTAACTATTAATGAGTAAAATATGAATCAATCTATCCAGTGGTAACAAGTACAATTTAATAAAAGTGATATTCATGAAGCTTTATGCCATTGAAAACATCAACACCAATAACACCAAACACATTGGTGGGTCAACGCATGAATGATAAAAAAATTGCCAGCTTTAGCTATATTCATATATTGGAGCAATTAAGAGCAACAAATGAAACTAAACTCTAAAGACATAAATAGCCAAGGGAATTCTAACAAAGAGAAATTAAACATTGAGGATATACTTGCATTTTGTTGAGGGTTGATCCCAACACCATCTACACAAAAAAAATAATAACATCACACAAATTAGAGCAGACATAGTAAGGGACATGATTGCATGAAATTCTGCCACCTAGACACAAAAATAATCTAAGCTATAGCAACATTAATGATCATATACAAGCCTGCATGCTACAATCCTCGTGGAAGCCTGACATATAATTAGGTTTCTTCAAATATCATGCTTGGATATTTAAAGAAAAGTGAATAACGGAAAGTTTGACAATATATATTGACTTTGAATCTAATAATTGAGAAAATAATTTTATTGGCTACTAGAAATATTAAGTAGCATAACACGCACCTCATCCTACTCTATATCTTCTTACTAACATGCCACTCAACCAATTCTTATTATCGATTTTAACATTAGAAGAGTTAACCCCAAGACTTTAACCATTTGTTTTATTATAATGGAGCATCACACCAAAACCTCCATCTTATCGCCCAAAGGCTTCTCCATCTCTTAACTACTTTTCCTCTCTTTACATTTTCCTTTCTTCAAATCTTCAAATATTATCCTTGTTGTAAGTGGCTTCTCTTTAATGAAATCTTAGGTTCTCCAATCAATCTTCATGAATAAAATAGAAGATTATAATATATTTAGACCAAAAGAACCGCTTCATTAGTAGGATTTTCCGAAATAATAGAAGACAATTTAAAAACTACTTCCAAATAATGATGAGGTAAATAGACATAGAACAAAGTGAAAAGTTTTGAATACAATTCCATCGACTCATCCATCATTGAGTGATATCTCTTCAAGACACCATTGATAGCCACAAGTTGAGACATCTCCTAAAGATTTTTACTAGAATTTGATGATTTCAACTTATCTTGTATTTATCTTCTAGATTGTTCTCTTTGATATAGGCTTGTTTGATTGATCTTATGGTCGTCTTTCACTATGGATTGAGGGGTTCCTTGTTTTACTTTTAGAGTATTGATGATTTCATGAAACAATAAGCTAATGTTATTACGAACTTTCAAATGTTAGAAAGGCAGTCTAATTTACTCACACTGTCAATTCTAAGAAGATTATGTTGAATATTACATGAGTTTTCTATTTTTGTGGAGGACTTTAGGTGTTTTGAGCTAATTTACTAAAGCATGTAGCATAGATTGAATAATTATATATAAAAAAATTATTGTAATTGCTATTATACCTAAATTAGGCTTAAGGGTTATGTGATCCTATATTAAATATAGAGGTTACTAAAGAAAGGTGTAAAGTTCACAACCTATAAATTTGAATGTAAGCACAAAATTGTAAAATGGACTAAGAAAAATCTGCTTTTTTATCACTAAACATTAGTAATAATATGTTTGAAATCCTCATATGACTAAGTAGGCATGATTTTCATATGTATAACCATGTTCCAAGAGGCAATCCAATGGAGTATAAGTTAGAATGTGTAAAGAAAGGTGTAAAGTTCACAACCTATAAATTAGAAAGTGGCAAGCACAAAATTGTAAAAATGGACTAAGAAAAATCTTGCCTTTCTATCACTAAACATTAGTAATAATATATTTGAAATCCTCATATGACTAAGTAGGCATGATTTTCATATGCATAACCATGTTCCAAGAGACAATCGAATGGAGCATAAGTTATTTCTAATACTGATGAATATCACAAATCAAGCTAGAGAATACAAGAGATAAATTCTAGTTGCAAGTGAAGAAGCAAAGATGACTTAATATGCTCTTGAACTAATACTAGGTTATGCCAATGCATGATGAACAACAAGGTACTAGTTAGTGAGGATAATGCAATGTATACATAACTAATACTAACATAAAATAATGTTGTTTTATACATCAAATTCCATTGAAAAGAATTATGATCATGTTGTAGTAAGAGATGACTTGCAAAAGAAATCTAGACACAACCACATACATCCATCGGCATCGACATATTCTTTGAACTGAGAGCCACTTGCTAACCCAACCCATTCCCATGTTACCAAATTTGAATATTTTGAATCTTTTAGAAATGCCAAACCGCTATACATTTAAAAAGCATCGAAATCAAACAAAGTAGTATGAGGGTAATCACTATTTGTAATATTAGAAGATTGAATTAGAGGTTGAACTTCACCATGCACATGGCATGACCTTTGAGATGTGAAAGTTATTGACATATACATATGTCGCCTATCAAAATGGCGAAAGTTTACATGATACTATACACTAGTATTCCGTCAAGATGTAGATTGGATCGAATAAAATATTTGATAAATTGAAAACTATTAAGAAAATTTTGACAATGAGGACATGCATGCTAGAGTTTATAAATATTGAATGCTGGAAATGCATTTAAGCATGATCTTCATATGCATTGATTAAGAGAGATAAGTTTAATACTTTTTTTTATAGCATGCTAAATTCAAGGGGCAGAAATGAGTTTGGAATTGGCATGGGAAGTGGATTTATGTAATAAAATGCATGATTCAAGGGACACAGTTAAGAAATGCCAAAAATACTTATGGTTGACCTAATTGACACCATTTGAGAAATATGCATGAAAGATATGAATGATAGAAGCCAAAGATCTGCAAAGCAAAAAGGATATTTGGTTCAAATAGCTAAGAAGCAATTAAAAGATTTCAGTTCATAAAAGGATCTCTGAATTGGCAATCTTCACCATATGTACAAAAAAGTGTAATGAGATAAAGAACTGGACCAATCAAAAGGAAATATAGTTGTGAAATTTGCTGAAATTGAAGTACTATGTTGAAGTAGGCATAAGATGTACTTTATATTAATAATAACTATGACAATCATACGTAAAATATATGCCTGCCAGTGTATATGCATTTGTCATGATATCAATGGTGTTAGTTGCTACATTATGATTTTGGTTTTGGAATATAAAAAAATATGAGGCTTGCTATTATGTTTTCTATCAATAAAATTCATTTTAATTTCTCCATTATGTGTAATGCGAAAATATATTGAACTTTATTAGAAATATTGAGGCTAAAGTTCTTTTGTGCAAATTTTGCCAAAATTTGTAAATAATTTAAAATTTCTACAATACAATTATGAAAAAGAAATTACCTTGTTTAAAAGCTAGGTATGACATGCTTAGAATTGGGTGCAAAAAAAAATGAGACTTACGCATCATTGTCATTAGTAAGGCTTGCGCCTTTTGTTGTTTGATGCATACGGCTTGAGGCTTTATGCCTTGAGACATTTGAGACAACACCTCAATAAGGTTACATACAAAAAATTAAATTATTTTGTATTATATTAAAATATTAAGATATCATATTATATTATACTTAAATCTAATAAACCTAATTCAACACATTAAAAGTATCAAAAGATAATTTAAATATGGTGGATTACTCAATCTTGCTATTAATTTGTTGTTTTATTTTAATTAAATTGAATCCAATGTTAATTGATATAGGAAATAAGAATAAAAATGTAGCGATTGAAGTTGAAAAAATAGAATCAAAGGATGATAGAATTATTATATATGAGAACCCTTCTAAAAATGATGAAAGTGAAGATAAAGGCCATTGTGGATCTTGATCTTCATTGCATATTTAAAATTTAAGTGTTTATCTTGAATATGATTTTAATATTAATTAAAAATTAATATTTATATCTTTATGATGAACTTAGTACATATATCAATGATTCATGTCATATTTATAAATTATTTTAATTTTTATAAGTTTTTTATATTTCTATTTCGAAGCTTATGCCTTGATCAACCATGAAATTTATGCCTGATCTCATTAAAGCAAAACATCTAAGTTTTCATCTTTTTAAATCTTCAAAAATTTAAAAGCTGCAAAATAATGTAGAAATTACGAACTAGATGAAAAGAATGGGGGAGGGGTTAAGGAGATAATGGGGCAATCAAGTGGGAAAAAGAAGGGTGAATGGTTAGGTTGAAGGGTGATTACATGAAAATCTTGCTAAAATTCAAGATAAAAATTGTAGTGAAACATGTTGGCAAAGGTGTGAATAAATTAAGTGGGGATTGGGAATAAATAACGAGGAAGAAGGGTGAATAATAGTTTTTGCATTGAGGAAGTGAGGACAATATCTAAATTATGGGTTGACGGGAGGGTTGTATTTATTATTAAGGTGAAAATTCTCTTTCACGAGGTACTTAGTAGAAAGATTTAGCTAGAATTTAGGGTATCTCTTGTCAAATAGTTTTTTGAGCCACATAGATTCTTGTCCATACTTAAATCCCATTTTCTCCCATTTTAGGTAAGCCCTAGATTTAGTAAATCTGGGGCTTAAGAGATCTACACCACTTTTCCTAACAATGATTCTTCTACTCTTTCATTTACATCCAAAAACTTAAAATTATATGTCAAATAGTTAATTAGGAAATAACCAGACTTCACATCTATCATTCCAAAAAGCTTTCAAGTATTAATGCATCTGAGACTTACTGATTCTGACTTTACTAGATTCTACTTGAATAAAATCCTACTTGTAGCAAACCAGTCCCTCAAAGAAATATCAGAATATTTCCTCTAAAGTAACATAAAGTAATCAAAATTCATAGATTTATAAGCATTAATCGAACATGATGATATACCAGTGACATCAAGGAATTAGGAATGATATACCAATAAATTTATATGCCTAGGGCTGGGATACATTTAATCTTATCAGATGCATGTAAATCACTTCATTCTACAATACTACAACTAAGCATGCGCGGTATATTAATTAACTCTTGATCCATATGCAAAATACAATACTTTGCAATCCATACCATTGGTGATTATGGCGCTGGTCTGCGGAGGTACTTTGAACTCCTCGGCGGCGAATTTCAACACAGCAGTGAAGGGCGCCACCTCTGGCATGCTAAATCTAAATTGTAGTGATAAGAGCGTTAAAACAAAACAGAAAAGAAACCCTAACTTGTCGACAAAGCAGGGAAAACTTGGATTGGAACCAAAAAAAGAGAAAAACTTTGTAGGGAAGCTTATCCGAGGTCAGGGTGACCTTGAACAACACCTTGCCCCCGGTTGCTGAAGTTGCCATCAGTGCTACTGCGAGAAAAAAAAAACGAATGAGAGGTTGCCGGAGACGGGGAAGAACCTGCGTGAAACGGAAAGTTGTAAACATGTTCGATCACGATGCACGTGGTTTGTAGTTTTCTGACAGTTGTTAAATATATAATGTATATATATATATATATATATATATATATATATATTAAAAAATTACAATGTTATCTTCAAATAGACATAAATTTGTGATTAGTGAAAATATGAGTTCAATCGATTTGATAGTTAAAATTTAATTTGTCACATTAAGAATTTATAAAATTAATAATGATTAGAATATTGCTATTAGACTGAATTTAGCTTAGACATATATTTCATATTGGGCTCATTGCAAGATTTATGATGGTGAGGGACATATGAGCTCAATTAAAATAAAGATATTTTATATATCATATATTTTATTTATATAATGTATTTTATAAAATATTTAATTTGTGCTCTAGGTAATATTTTTTTTTAAGCAAAAAAGTTATAGATATCTGTTAAAAAAAATATTAGTACTTTTAAAATAATCAATTAGGCTTATCATTATTATTATTATTATTATTATTATTATTATTATTATTATTATTATTATTATTCTTACTACAAAATTGATATAATGGCTCATCCAATATAATCAATATTATATATATATATATATATATATATATATATATATATATATATATATATATATATATATATATATATATATATATATATATATATATATAATAACAATATCAAAAACCAAATTTTGTAGTAGATCAGACTTTAACCATTTTGGGGTCAGTTTTAATGTTTATTTATTTATTTATTTATATTATTTTAAATATAATATAATAGTTAGTGTTAATGCTACATTGTCTTACTTCAAATTTTTTTATCATTAAATGAATTTAAATTTGATCTTTCTCGCCGAAAGACATACAGTACCTCTATAATTTTTTTTAAAAAAATAGCTAAATTTATATAGCCAAAATTTGAAATCCATTTAAACTATTATTTAATTTATCTCAATAATTTTGATTTTTTTTTTACTCACCCAAATTCATAAGATAATATTTTATTATGATCTAAGTGAGATTTAAGTTGTGTTTGGGTCAACTTTTTGTATGTGATGGGAAAGATATATTTTCAAACTTGACTTTGATTTAGTCTTGCTTCTTTAAAATAATAAATAATTATAATACCGACTCTAGCTTTTTAGGCAACAGCTCCTCATATAATAGCTCTATTATTATTTTTTTTTTCAAATAGCTGCAGCATATCACGGGGAAACTTTAGCTCCAAATAGATCCATAAATCTAAGACTTTGATAGCTACTACTAAAACTATTATCAAGCTACTAATTAGTACCTATCAATCTTGAAACTTTAATTTATTGTTTGTATGCGTAAAAAATATATGAGAGATTACGCCTTTAATTATTGGAAATTGAAAAGATTTTTAAGAATTAACACAAAATATATTATTAAAAAGAAGAGAAAAAAACCTAAAGAAAATCTTTATTAAAGTACAAAATTTTCCATAACACGATATAATTGTATATGAGAAGGCATAATATTAATCCCAAAAATCGATTAACACATTTATATACCATGGTTATGTAACAAATAAGAATAGATGATTTCAAAATAAATCACGTAATCTGATGATGACGGTGGATAGGATAAACGGTGGTCATTGACCAGTCATATGATCACGATGCGGCTCAAAAAATCTGATCTGGTGTCGTACGATGATAATGCACATGATGACCAATCTCAGGGACGCAGGATACCCACTACAATCAGCACAATGGATTGATTTCATTCACAGCTGGTCGGATAGCACGCAGAATCAATCTCGAGATACATGTCGAAATCTTCAGAATGCATGACCAGCTGCAGCAAAGATCAATGGAGAAAGTTTGGTAGAGACACATCATAAGTCTAGGAGGTGATCATTTGAGGTCAATTAATCAAAATCAAGTTAAATGATAATCAAGATAGTATATGGTACTTATAAAAGACTTCGATTATGTTAGGATTTTCAATTTTATCTTTCTTTAGTTTATGTGATAATTAATTATTTTATAGAAAAACTTTAAATACACAAAATATAACCACTCCATGAAATTCTCATGATTTGATCATAATGTATGTAATTTGAACGCCCAAATGAAGTCGAATTATGGGACTGCTGTGATCAACCAAGATTATATTTTAAAACACTCTGAAGAGTTTACGATATTTAAGCTTGATTATATTAATTCAAAATCGTTATTTTGACATCAAGATTTGTATGAATTTTTGAAGATCAATTTTTTTTATGAGATTTAATCATAAAAAATGATGAGTCAAATTTGAAAATACAAATTCTTCAAAATTATGTCCATTAACCATACATGAGAGAATATTTTTAAAGTAAATTATGATCACATTTACGGATTTGATAAAAATAACAAAAGCATTTATATCCATTTACATTTACTAGAATGAAAAGCCAGATGGGAGTGAGCACGGGCTAGAGGGGTAGCGCGTAATAAATTTTTCACAAGAAGAACGAAATAAAACCTGCTAAGGATTGCAAAATGAAATGATAAAACAATTAGAAATTAAAAGAAAGAGGGTAGTTTAGAGATATGTTATCCAAACCTTTACTCAATTGATAACACAAAAAAAGAAATATATATATATATATATATATATATATATATATATATATATATATATATATATATATATATATATATATATATATATATATATATATATATATATGAGTTTTCTTGGAAGATCTTTATTTATGCTTATTGAATTAGTAACAACCATTTTTTAAGGACAAGTGTTTGTGATTATATATCTATATGATTCTACTCATTGATTTAACTTGAGTTCATTTAGTTGATTGCAAGCAAAATCTCACCTTCTAAAGTGACAAGTTTAATTTGGGGTATTTGCTATACATATCACATAATTTTATGTATTTATATTCAAAATACTTAAATTTAATAATTATATAAATGATATTTAAATCTTTAATATTACATCAAAAATATGATTATCATTTTTTTTGAAGTAAAATATATCTTTTCATAAGAAAGTATTATATATATAAATATAAATTAAATTTGAATTATTATAGAGGTACATGCATAAGAATTATATGGTAGGTATGTAAACCTTTCTTTTAATTTTAGTAGAATAAATTTCTTACATTTAGTAATTTTGGATTTACAACTCCTGCCTTTTTTTTTTAATTTCAAACAAATGGTAGGTCTAATACATTTTATTAATTTTCAAAATAAATATTTTTTGTGAATAAGTTACTAGATGGGGGACCTTAGGATCATTTGGTTTCTTATAAGTATTTATTTGAATGTTTGTTAATTAAAATTAAGCTTAAGAAAATCATGAAATTTTTAAATTTTGTGAATAGTAGGTATGCTTAATGATATATCTCTAAAATTTATAAATCAAGCATTTCAAGTTAAAGCATGATACAATCAAATTATTCTGACGACTTCAATAATGCTACAAATCGAGCAAAATGAGTTCAAATCAAACCCAAAAGCTACATATGAAAACTTCAAAATACAAGATGATCAAATAACTTTGAAATATGAGGTGCTTAAATGAATCGTGGCGAATCTAATCCAACGAATCTAAGATCACTCAAATCGAAGATTGTTTGAATGGTTAAATCACCAAAAATATATATATGATCAAATGAATCGATATACACCGTCCGATTGAGTGCTTTGGGATTTTAGCTACAATGACCAAAAATACCCCTTTCATAATCCTATAAATAACCACATTCTTGTCAGAGAAGGAGCTTGAAGTGAACTTGGGAGAAAGGCGAGAGAGCTAAAGTTCAAATTCTTCATCACCACCGTTGTCAGCTATTATCGCCATTTTCATCACTAACAACCATTACAACCGAAGCAATATCGCATAATCGTTGTAACTTGATTAAAATTCCTATTATCGAATTTTACATACAATCTTGTAATCTCGTTATCGGGAAGATTTGAACTTTGTACAAAGTAAAGATATAGTAGAGTATTTTTATTGGGCAGCCCGTGATTTTTCCCTCTTTGGGGTTTTTTCACATAAAATTGGAGTTTCTTATTCACTTTTAACTATCTGTCGTGCGTGGATTTCCATACAAGCTAAAACGCGTGAAGTTTTATTCTACCACAACTAGTTTTCTAAGACGCAAGCTGGCCGCCTCTGAAAACATTTCATTACATCTTCACAATGATTGGCACTCTAAGTTTATGTTAAAAGTAGCATCATCTATATGATGAAAATTTTTTTACTTTGAAATAATATATATGAAGAATGAAAAAACATCAAATTATGATCTTTCAGTACTTATCATAAGCTAGGGGATAACCCTTAATTTCAAAAGATCGCTCATGTTTAATATTTATTTATTTGATTATTAGTTCAAGAAACAAGCCAAGATTCAGGGACAATTTCAACATTGAAAAAAAAAGATATAGTTTTACAAATTACGATCCTTCTATCATGCTCATGGAAATAAGGCAAAGATCAAGAAGAAGCTTTAGCTATAACCTCAAATAGATGTTTTGATTTGACCTCTTCCACATAAGTTTACGTTATCGAGTAATATTATGATAAATAACCTTGAAAGAATCAAAATATTTAACATCTTCCATAAATGTTAACGTCATCAAGTAACACTTTGACAAAATAACTTTGGATGAGAGTTAAAACTATTGACTTTTTCCACACAAGTTAAATGTCACCGAATAACACTCGACAAATAACATCGATAGTCAAAATCTTTATGATTTCTCCTCGGGTGCACCGAGGAAGCCTCGATGGGCAAGCTAAAGTGGATAAAGTCCTCACTAAAAAAATTCAAAGAGAGCAAATGGTTGATATGTCTTCACTCATCAAAATCTCATAAGACAAAAGTCTTAAGGTACATGTACATCAAAAAATCTTAAGATAAAAAGACTCAAAAGATACATGTACATTAAAATCATAATGTATAAGTATATCAAAAAACTCAGAATGCAAAAGCTTTAAAAGATACACATATATTAAAAAATCTCAAGGTAAAAGCCTTAGAAGATACATCAAAATACATAAGTCAAAAGCCAAGGTATAGATATATCAAAAATCTCGTAAAATAAAAAAGCGAGATATATATACATTAAAATCTCAAAAACCAAAAGCCTTTGAAGGTATATGTATGATAAAAACTTTTAAAAACAAAAACCTCAAAAGATATATTATATATATATCATAATCTTTTCGAAATCTAAGTCTTAAAGAAGATATATGATTAGTGTCATCATTAAGGGCAAAAACTTTATAATACAAAAATATATACTTCTTATGTTGGGGAAAATGTCTTAATATTCATAAGATATAATATGGAGTCTAAATTTGAAATGTGCGATGCTTAACCAAGTTAGTTTCTAACCTCGAGGAAAATGAGCGCGATGGAGGTCACGTTATAGTGTCGTGGAGAACCTGTGATTTGGAGAAAATTGAGGAACCCTGGGAAGCTTGAATTTGGGATACACGCTACTTAACAAAATTTCAAGTCTATCGGGAGAAGTAGAGCTCGTGAGAGGTCGCCGTCATATAAAGGTCAATGGAGGATTCTATGATTTAGATAAAGTTTGAAGAACCCAAATCACAAACCTGAATTTGGGATATGCCACCTAATCGGGGTTTCAAACCGGACTAGAAGAACCTGAGCCTGAATGGGGGTATCACACGTCATAAAGGTTAGTGGAGGATTTGATTTAGAAAGTTGGAAGAACCTAAAAGCACACCGAATTTGGGATACACGCAACGTCGGGCTTCAAACCCTAGGATTGGGAGAACTGAGCTGGAGAGGGTCGCATCGCCATAAAAGTCATGGAGGATTCGATTTAGAGAAAGTTGGAAGAACTTGAAAGTACACTGAGCTAATTGGATACACACACCGCCTAACCAGTCGCTTAAAACTCTAAGATCGAGAACTGAGCGAGGAGGGTCGACACCTTTATATGATCACTGAGACTACCAAAGAAAAGAAAGTAAATAAAATAAGGTGCAAGTTTTCACTTACTTTTGGGATATTTATACTTGAAAAGAGGCTTTTAAATTATAAAAAAATATCTAATTAAATTATTATTATGAGGGAGGCTACCCCATCTTCTCATAATGGCTAGCAAAATGTCAACCATTTAATGATTAAAAATAAAAAAAATATTGTATCTCTCTCTCTCTCTCTCTCTCTCTCTCATCAAAGTTTAAAAAAATAAAGGAAAAGAAAACTAGGGCCCACGGCCCCTCTTTTTCAAACCAAATCCAACAATATATATATATATATATATATATATATATATATATATATATATATATATATATATATATATATATATATATATATATATAATATAATAATAATAATAATAAAATACATTAATATAATTAATTAATAATATAACATATATATTACAAATCATAATAACTTTTAGCTAAAGCTATTTATTTTTTAAAAAATTAATATATTTTTGTATGAAATAAGTTTTATCATCCAAAAATATAGGGTTAAATGATATATCCCTCTAAAATTTATAAATCAAGCACAGATCCAGAGTTAAAACATGTATATAATCAAATTAAACATAACGGCAAAAGTTCAACAATGCTAGACGTCAAATCGAGGATGAGCTCAAATCAAGCCCAAAATATATGAATCTCAAATACTAATTGGATGATCAAATGACTTCCAAATTTGATGTGCTTATAGTCGAATCGAGCGGCTCGACGAGACAAATCCAACAAACCTAAGATCACTCAAATCAAAGATTATTTGAATGGTCAAATCACAAAAAAATTATATATAATCAAATGAATTGATATACACCATCCAATGTAGTCTTTTGGGATTTTGGTTACAATGAACAAATGCCATTTCGTAATCCTATAAATGGGACCCCTTCTTGTCATAAATGGAGAATGAGTCGACGCCAACTTGGGAGAAAGTCGAAAGAGTTGTTTAAAGTCATTATCACCACCGTTATCACCGCTATTATAGCCGACGCCATCAACATCAAATTCTCAAGATAGCTTATTGTAACTGATTTTGAAATTCTATTATCAGATTTCTTACATACATTGTAATGTATCTGAAGATTTAAACTTTGCGAGATATATAAGCATTTTACCGAAAGATCATGTGGTTTTTTTCCCTTCTTTCTAGGGTTTTTCATGTAAAGATTATTGAGTTTTTTATTCACTTTTCAATTATCTCATGCATTCCATATAAAAGAGAAATTTTATTCTACCACAACTAGTTTTCTGGCACGCAACACTTAAAAATAAAAATTGAATTATCATAATAAAATAAATAAAATAAAATCATTATTTCATAAAAATATACATTCTATTTTACAACCAATGAATGACACCTAAATAGAAAACATGTTTTATACAGTAAAAAAATTGCTATCCATTAGTTAATTGAATGTAATTAAAATTAATGTGGAATCCATAAAATCAACGAAATTAGATGTTTCAAAATAAACCAATTGGATCACATTAAAATTATAAATAAAAATGATTGTAGATTATGTACCAAAAACGCAAATAATAGATGCCAAAAATAAAAGCACAATAAACATATGAAATTAAAATTATCTTCAACTAAATAAAGGATTTGAAGTTCAAATATATGGAAACATTAGTTTCAGCCGAGCACTTTGAATTTAATATAGAATTATAAAGCATTTAAAACCATGATATTTATTTCCCATAAAATTGTGTCATAAAAGCTGTCAAGGCATCAGGTAATAGAATTCAGATGGAATGTTCTTTCTTGTTGGTTTTTGGGTATGTTGACACCACTTAGAGATTTATATTTAGATATCTAAATGTATAAAAATAAGGAAATATGTATGAAAATCTTTTTATATTTATTTCACTACAAGAAACGTTTTATGTTCGAGAGAAGAAGATAAAGAAATGGACGAAAATAGATCTAAAAGCACATAGAAGCAATAATGGGCCGATTGGGATCACTTTTATTTTTGTTTTATTTTTTATTTTTTACATCTTATTATAATTTTATTTTGACTCAAAATAAATTATATTTGATAATAATTATTATTTTTAAAAACACTCAAACATTCAATGATTATTTTTGATACTTTTAAAATAAGATAATTTATTTTAAAAATAAATAATAAAAAGCTTTAAAATATATTAAATAATTATTTTTTAAAAAATAATATGAAAATAAAAATATTAAATATAAAACAAAAATGATCTAAAAGAGGTCCCAAAGGAATTGTCCCTAGTATTGCATTACACTAGACATATTAGGTTGTGCAGATGCGCTATAAAGTCAGATCTTAAGGGACTACTAAGAAGGCTTTTTGCTCTTGGCTTGTTTAAGGATAGATCACATTCATGCTCATTGGTTTGTCCAATAGAGCAAAATTCATTTACTTTTAAACTATATTTTGGAAACTTAAATGTGGTTTAAAAGCAAATCAATGGAGCTTATTTAGGCCATGATTTTGGGCTCTCATGTCAAGATGCATCAATTGCCATCCATAATTTTCCGACAAATAAAACTAATTGATATCCTTCTAGTGTTAGATTAGATGAGAGTTGATCTATGGGGAGTGCAATCAATAGAGGAGCCATTATACATAGATCAAAAGATTGTTAAGGTCATTTCTAGAGTGCATTAGTTGGTAATGAAACAAATCGAACCGAGTTTATTTGGTTAATCCGTCGCTGATGATTATTGTTTGGTTTTCGGTTGAATTTGTGTCTTTGTTCGGTTTTTGGTTTTTGGTTCGATTTTAATTAAAAAATTTCGGTTTAACCAAAAAAATTGATTAAGTATTTAACTTTCTCGCCCTGGCCGTCAGACTTGTTTCACTGTCGAGTCCTTGACGCCGAGTCCTCAACGAAGAACTAACTCGATCCCATCTCATCTCTCTCAACCATGGTTTCCTTTGTTGTTGTTGATGGCTTGATTGTGAGCTGCATTGTATGACTTTATCTTTGTTGTTGTTGATTGTTTTCCGACGCTTCCTTATTTCTTTGTCGGTTTCAATTTTAATGGAGCTAGGGTTTGAAGTTGAAGACTTGAAGTTGATGTTTGATGTTTTTACTTCTAGTGATTGAATTACCTACTATTTGCTCATATTTATGCAAGATATATTGGTAATCCTATGGACCTACTGTTTTAAAATATGGATGACTCATGTCTGAGTGGAAAATGCTTTTTTTTATTGTGTTCTGCTGAATGAAAATAGGATATTTACAAATTTTCAACCCAATTGCTTATAAAGTTTGAATATGGAAGTTGTCTTCAAACATATATATATATATATATATATATATATATATATATATATATAGCATTATTTGGCTTTGGGTCTTGGGTGGTGGATTTTATAATTATGATGGAACTTGAAACTTGGAAGAATGAATTGATTTTTTTTATTTCTTTGCTCTGCAGACCAACTTTTTCGATTTTTTTGTAAAAGGTTGAAAGCATTGTGATGTTATCAAGTCGAGCACATAGAATTTTTCCTGATTTTTTTGGGAAAGCAAAGACTCATTAAATCCTAGTATCCTACCATATAAGCATCTAATTAAGTGGTAGTGTATGTCTGACTTGTTTGTTTTTCTTATTATCATGCAAGTATCTAAGTATTAAATCCTACCATATAAGCCTTATGATGTTATTTTTTTCCTCTTAGATTTTTTTTATGCAACAATGCAAGTAATATTATTGGGACGGCTTTAATGCAAATAATATTTAATGATAATTGAGAAATGTGTATTATATGATAATGTTGAGATACATTACTTGATGGAGTTGATTGAGAATTACAATTTATAAATATGAAATAACACTATTCAATTATATGATGCCATTTTTTCTCAATATTATATTATAGTATACAATCATTCTTTAATTGAAATAAGTTTTGTTGATATAATTTATTAAAGCATGCTTTACTTTTTTTCATTATTGTTTAGATTTTTTTAGAGTCTAGACACATGTCACAAGTTGGAGATAGTTCAAATATTATTAGTTCCTCTAAAACTATGATCACTACTCAACAAGTTTAAGGAGGAGATGAGTGTAGAAACCACCAATTGCAAAGAAAAAAAGAAAAACTTCTAAACCTAGATTTGAGGTTTGGGATCACTTTGTGAGATATACTAATGAGGAAGGAGAAAAAAATAAGCAAATATAATTATTGTAGAAAGTCATATCACCATGATCCAAAGATTAATGACACTTCAAACTTAAGGGCACATCTTTCTTTGTGTCAAAAGAACTCTTAATAATGAACTAAATCAAATTAAACTAGCATTGCAATTTAAAGGTGAAGAGGTTTGTGTGCCTTAAGGCATGGAGATTTGACCAAGAAAATATAAGAAAAGCTTTAGAATGATGGTTATTGATGAATTGCCTTTTTCAAGCATGTAGAAGGTTTTAAACATTTCATATCTGTTGTCCAATATTTCAAATACTTCACCATGGATTGACATGATTGCTTTCAATTTTATGAGAGAGAGCAATTTTAAAACATTTATTCAAGAAGTCCCCATAAGTTTTTCTTACTACCGATACTTGGACATCCATTCAACAAATTAACTATATGTATCACTTTACATTGATTGATGATAAAAACTCAATAAAGAGTTATAAACTTTTATCCTATATATAGTCTGGGAGAATTACTTGGGCAACAAGTTGAGAAGTATCAGATTGGGAGATTGATGTAATTTTTACCGTGAATATAATACAAGTTCAAATAATGGTATCATCACACACCGCAAAAAAATTTGGCAAGAGAGGTATTCTTGATGGTCGCTTACATATGAGATGCATAACTCACATTATTAACTTAATTGTGCAACATGATGAAAGAGATATGTGAATCACCCATCATGTTTGAGGAGCAAGAAAATACATTCACAATCACCAAGAAAAATTTAAAGAATGCATTGAAAATAATAAACTAAAAGTTATGTTATGCTAGATGAATTCCACATTTTAATGTTAAGTGAAGTTGGAGAGAACTTTGAAAGATATGAGGAGATTGACACTTAATTTAAATCGAACTAGGAAGAAGAGGGAAGGTCAATGTAAAAAAGTGTTTTAAGTAATAATGATTGAATAAGAAGATTGCTCCCTTTCTTGGAAAATTTTATGAGCTCACTTTAATTCTTTGTATGTGACATCAAATATTTTTTTTTTCATGAAATTGTAAAAGTTCTTTGTCTTCTTTAAATTTGGCAAATGGATGGTGATCCAAATATGAGAAATATGACTTCCAAAAATGATGACAAAATTTGATAAATATGTATAGAGAAAATGAATTTGAATATATATCTTGTTGTTATTTTAGATCCTGATTCAAGTTTTATGTAGAGTTTGTTATGGATATATGTATGAAGGGTCATGGTTCGCACAACTTATTAGATCATCATGCCATGATATGTTTGATTACAAAATAACAATTATTGGTGAAAGCCAAGTAGAAAGTGATCTCCATGAGAAACAAATTTTTTTCTAAAGAGTCTAGTGTTTTACAACTGCAATCTTCTGGGAGAAGATATTCAATGATAGAGAAATTCAAAAGATCTAATTTTGGCAAGGATGATCTAGATAACAAATCAGATCTAGATAAGTATTTGGCTGAGAAGTCTGAAGTCATGAAAGATCATTTTGATATTCTAAATTGGTGAAGGTTAACCAGATTTCCTATTCTCTCATACATGGCTCGTGATGTTTTAGTTGTTCCAATTTCTATCATTTCATAATCTTTTAGTACAAGTGGTCATATTCTTGATGCATTTAGATGTTCATTATCCCCAAAGATTGCACAAGTTATAATATGTGCACAGGATTGGATGCGAGCAAAATAGACTCATTAATCCAAGAATGTGGAAGAAAATATTAATGACATCGATTTGATGAAGGTATTTTTATGTTTAAATTTAATTAGTTATTCTTTTCAATCTTATTAATTTGAATAATTAATTATTCATTTGTATGATTTAGCAAAATTTACAAAGTGAAACACAAACTTTTGGCTGACTTCCATAATATATGATTTCAGATCTCTTCTTTATAGCCTATTACTTTTATTCACTTGTCAATATCTTCTTTTTATTTTTTTGCTTTCATCTCTATAATTTGTTGGATGGTAATTTGTTGGACTTTGGTAAGTTTTGTTTATTTTTTTATGGACAATGACAAGAGCTTTGTTTTATATTATGTTGGAAAAGCTAATTATTTGCTTGTTGGTTTATTTTGATGTAATTCTTGGTGGTTTGATATCTGCATTTTTTTGACAATATTTATGGTCTCATGTATGTGCATTTTGTCTCTAAACAATTTATTTATGTTAATGAAATTCGAATTTATATGCTTTTTTGGGGTTTGTGATAGCTTGCAATTCATAATGTGGATTTTTTTGTGTATTGCTTCATGATTTTGTCTTCTAGAGCATGATTTTAATTTTGATATGCAATGTGTTTTGAAACGAATTTATATAATTTTTAATTTAGCTTTTTTTGATTTTAAAGGAATCAAAATTTATCACTTTTAAGTCTTAAAGGCTTAGAGTCATGATTTCAAAATTATTGATGCATATTTTAGATATTACACTTGAATCTTGTTAGAAAAGATATTTTTTACAAATGTTTAAAAACTATATATATATATATATATATATATATATATATATATATATATATATATATATATATATATATATATATTATTCTTGTAGATTTAAAGCCTTTGGAGACTTGGAGTGCTTGAAATTGAAAGATTTCAAGGAGAAATGCTGAATGCTCAACATAAGTGATATTTCTATAATTTACTCAAATTTTACTTAAATGTTGTCACAGTTATCAAATATGAATCATGTTCTCTTTTTTTTCTCTTTTTTTTCTCTTTTTTTTTGTTTATATTTATTTGGTGTACATTAAATTGCATCAATATGGAAATCTCTTTACAATATGTATATATTTAATTTAGTTAATAAAATTTTCCCTTTTTTTTGTTTATAACTTTGAAATCTTTATTTTTTTTAATTTACACATGTTATTCGGTTTATGATGAACCGAACCAAAGTGTAACGGTTTATTTGGATCGGTTTAAACATTTTTAGAATTAATTTGTTCGATTTTTTTTTTTGGTTTGATTTATTTGATTTGACCAAAAAATAACAACAATAATCAAACCGAATGCACCCCTAGTCATTTCCATATTTTCTTATATATATGTTTTATAGCCTATCTATTGGGCATTAACTCAAAAGTGCTAATGACATTAAATAATTTAAAGTAATTTGTATTAATTAATTTATGCAAACTTATTTTATTTTAGTACTATATACAAGGAAATTTTGGGTGATTGAATGGATGACATTAATTTAGACTTGCAGCATAATATCGATCCATATGGCTACGTGATACCCACAACAAGAAAACTACAGGTCTACTTGATGGCGATGTAACTCAACTTCAAAACCAAAGCCAAAAGGATAAGTCCAAACCAACATCATATTACCTCTGTAGCACATGGCTTTGCATAATGCTTCAGGGCAGCTTTATCCTTCTTTTGGTCTATTAACTTATTTTACTTTTTTCAATTGGATCTCTAAGCTTTATTTTATATAACTATTTTAATAATGCTATATGACTTAGTTCAAAAGGAATCTTTTTTTTACTATTAGAAGGATGTTGAATATTTTAATATGGTTGAGAATGTGATTTGCACAAAAAAATATGAAAATCAAAGCCTTATTGAATAAGAACACTACACATTGTTTTTCCACCGATCAAAACTACTCAACTCATCAAATTTCTCAATCTCAAATTTTATTATCATCAATCTCCAAATTATGCTTTGGTATCACTTACTAATGAGTGTGGACTAAAAGAGGATCAAAGTTGTAGAATATATTGCTCAAATTAATTTTAGCCAAAAGTTTAAGTTTAAGAATTAGGTCACCACTTTGTACTTCAACATCAATATAGTTTTCACATAACTTATGCCACAGTAAAACAAACATCGAAATATGTCTTAATAATATAAAAGATGAATCTTTTTAATAAGAATGAGAAAATGAACCAATGTTATTTGGTAGAATAAATTTAGTTATCTATGGATATAGTAAGAAGTTGTGGGTTTATGTTTCAAAATCAAGGTTTAAAAAAGGAATAAAAAAATCAAGTTAATCTCCTCAATTTAATCAAATATACATTTCAAATTGCATCAAAGCATAAGTTTTAATTTAAAAACTAAAAAAGGATTTATAAAATTATGAAAATACATAAAGTTCATCAATCAATCTCTCTCTCTCTCTCTCTCTCTCTCTCTATATATATATATATATATATATATATATATAATAAAGCAAACAAAGTTCAAAAAACTAAATAAAAGTTTTGAGTTAAGAAAATATAAAATTAGTAACCTATGATATAATTAGATTCAAAATTAAGTCTTTATATCCTAAAATCAACACTAATTACCATCATTACTACTTGAATCACTTGAAGAATCATCATGATATATAATAGCTCTATCATCCTTCCCATCACTCTCTTGTGAGTCACCCAATTCATCTTCTTCCTAATCTAACTCTACTATTTTTTCCATCAAGATTATTATAATTCTCAGATTAAAAAACAATCAATAATAATTAATACATATTTCATTATGCATTAAATTCTAGATAATCAATTACAAAAATTTCATACTAACAGAAAAAGCTTTATAAAACAATAAATCTCTTAGGGGATGTTTGCCGAAGATTTGGAACGAGGTAAAATACAATAGAAGTGAATACGTGATTTCAATACTTTTGTTGTTTTTTCTACGTAAGTAAATACATGAAACTATATTTTCATTTAAGATATATAAAGTAAAGAGTATATGCTATATTACATAATTTGAAATATTTGAGATAAGTGAGCTTTCTTTCATTAATTGAAATATTAAATTAATAAATTAAATATATATTAAAATATAAATATTTTATAAATAAAAATTTACTACTTAATTTAAAAAAATTATTATATATTTATTTTAAAAGTGAAAAATTGAACAATATGATGTATCTCTACATAACTTGAACTCATTAAATAAATTTATTTTAAGGATTTAGTTAATTTAAAATATTTTTTTAAATTTGCTTTCATAAGAAGCTCTATATATATTAAAAATTACCATTAAGTAGATTTAAAAAAGAAATAATGCATCACGCTACATAACCATTAAGGTACATTTGATGCAAATAATTACATCAAACCCTAAATTTATGAAATAATGTTAACAAATTTACGGACATTCTGCGAGATCAAAATATTATACATACGCCAATAAACTATATATCTATATTTTAAAAAAGTATATATAAAAATTGACACTAAACAAATTTCTATTTAAAACTTATAAATAATTTAGATAAATTGAAAGTGTAATCCAAGAAATGAGATTTTTAATACACAATATTTAGACACTTTAATCAAATTTAAAGAAACTAAAAATAAAGATAATGCAATTATGACAGCTAAAAATAGCGAAGATGATCCGTGGGAGTTCCAGATCGTCAAGAGATCTTAGTCGAAGCCGCCATCGATGCGCTTCTTTCACAAGATCCTTGTCGATACTTGATGAAACAATGCCATGAATGGGCCCCTCATGCATTTTATGGCATTTTGCTCTTCGATCGAATTGAATATGCACGCAGTTTCGCCAAGATCGAGATAAGACTTCGGCGAAGTCTTCTTATCAGTAGTTAGCCACCGCATAATGTAGAAAAGTATGACATTTATCGATAATGATGATGATGAAAGAAATGAACTTGAGAAATTTAGAAATTTACATAAAGACTTATCATGTTTGTTTGCACCATCATACATATACACACACACACACACACACACACACACAAACACACACATATATTTATAAATATAAAAAAAGATTACAAAATCATCCTAACAAAACATCTTAACATTACATAGAGGCTGTAAATTTGACAAACTATTGACAAAATCACGTTAAAAGAATAAAGGTAATAAATATGGACCAAACCTCAAGTAATGAATTACTACTGAGTGATGCTCATTTTCTTCACTCTATGAGATGAGATCTTCCTTGACCGATTAATGCCGCAAAAGAATCAACATCGGATCCATGCCTTGCTTAAACTATTAGGTCTAGTGGTTCTGAGGATGTCCTATGGGAAGGCTCGATGCTCTCCTGAATGAAAATATAGTAGAGATATGAGTCCATACTCTTATATAAGAAAGAATTATCCAGTCTCATAAGAATCACCCATCTTCTTGAATTGTATTGTAACACTTAAGATGATATTATATATATCAAATTTAAAGCTAGATGAAATGCAATCATGATAGGATGCATTTCAAATTTCAAGCCTGAGCTAGATGCTTTTTTTATATCATTTTATAAGATAAAGGTTGCAAAATAGCTTCAATAACAGGAAATAGATAAAAGCTAGCTTAATTAGGCATTGCTCCATAAAATATCGGAAAATAAATAGATACATAAATATACACATACTAATGAATGCATTTTTACATGAAGTTTTCTACTCGCGTGCTTTATATTTAAAAGTAAACCAATATAGTCTAAAAATCATGAAAACCACATACTTAAAAGTCTACACGGCTGAAAAGATATTGCACTATGAAATAACAAAACTTTTCCCTTTCAATTAGAGTCAACAATCAAAAAATGTTGATGCATTTAATAGTCATTAACTTTGGGGTTGTTTAGGATCACTTTTATTTTTTTTGTTTTTATTTTGTTTTGTTTATGTCTTGATTTGAAACAGAAAATATTTGATGATGACAGTGATACTAAAATAAAAAAGAGCAAATTGAGGAAGAGGGTTGCAGATAGATAGAACAAAGATAAAAGTTGGTTCTGGATGCTTATAGTGTGAGAGTTTTGGAACTTTTTAAGAAAAAGAGATGTCTCTAGTTTTGGTACAATTAAAATAAGAAACTTTCAGCCATAGCAATATAAAGCTCTTATTTGAACTATTGTAATAGAAAAGGAAGCGGGTAATAACAATGACATCTTTTTCTCAACACCTCTCGTCATGGTTGCATTTCCTCTCAATCATTAAATGGAGTGAAGACAAATAGTGACAACCAAAAGCTCCATAAGTCTTTTTTTTTTTGGAAAAGTGAGGGGAGAACCCAATTTCATTCCAAAAGAGTTTTACAAATATATGGTCAAGTAATCCAAAGGACTGAAAAGAAACTAGAGAAGAAACTAAGCAAAAAATAATTCAGCTAGGCTACAAAAAAACTAAAAAAAAGAAAATAGATAAAAGATAAAAGGACTCGTAATACAAAAACATCCAGTTGAGGATGAAGGGCGCTTAAAAATTATCTTCTTGCAAGTTGCCATCCTTGAACCAAAAATAGTAGAAATATTCATCTGAGTTGTTAAGAAACTAACAAAACAAAAGGTCCAGTTGCAACTTAGCCATCCTTATATCAATCGAAAGCATCAATTAACTATAATAAAAGCCCAAGACATCATCATCATCCTTCCAAGAAAAAAAAAAAGATAGGAAATAAGAACACATTCAACCAGAACAACCAAAAACCAAATTTAAGAGTTATTATTCCACCGTAAAAGTATCCAACAATGTTGTCAGGCCAGTGGTCCTTAAAAACCCATCTTCTCAACTTATGTGATACATTATTTCTGATATGGCTCTCCATCCAAAAGGAAGATTTTGCCACCTGCTTAAAAAAATGAGAATTCCTTTCCTTCCAGATAACATAAACAGAAACAGCAATAATTAAGAAGCATAATCTAGCCAAAACCTTATTTTCACATTACTTGTTTCACTTAATAACCGTGGTAAGGTAACTTAGTGGTTGTCGGTAATAGCTTTCTTAATGAGTCATAGATTCAACATTCAAAGAAAGGTGTGAGTGAGATTCTTCACTTTGTAAAAAATAAAAGATGAGTAACTAATCCTCTTGAAAAAGATCATGTCTTAAGCCCTTTAAGCAATGCCATCCAACAAAAAATTGCATAATTGAGGGCATAACCTTTAAAACATACTTATTTATGCCAATTCACCTTTGGAATATCCTAAAACAAAGCTTTAAGCATAAGCTTAGAGGTGAGTTTCGACTTTATCCAAAAACATAAAGTTTGATGTCTCCATAAGTCTTCAATGCACAAAGAAAAAAAAGCAAGATAGGATAAAGTTCTATATTAGCATACCACATGATAATCAAATCTCACTAAAATATATCAAAATGAAGGCACATGGTTGAAAACAAAAATGTATTCATTTAGAGATTTAGAAAGAAGACGATAACATAAAATATTAAATAATGATCCTATACAACAAGCTTGTCCCAACAAATATGTTGCCGAGTTGTGTAAGAGAGTCGAAGGCAACCGAGTAGAGCGAGAAGGAAAGTTCGTGAACATGAAGTATCAATGCAATCCACAATATAGAAGAAATCGAAACATGAAAAATTGGTATGAACCAGAAGTATAAGAACAAGGCTTGGTGCATCCTGGTAATATTCCCGATTCCTTCTATCAGGGGAAGTTAAGCATCATAACCATAAAGAAACATAATTCCAATAAATGAAGCTTTTCATCCGAAAGAAATACGAAAATAAATGTCTAAAACAAGATCGGATCTCTAGTTACCTATCTCCGCCAAGGCCTTGGAGACAGAGAACACCTGGAGGTAAATACCACAAAACCTCTTGATGGCTGTACCTCTCCGGTATCCACCTTCCTTCTGATAATATTCCATTTACATGGAGAAGGAGAATGAGAAACAAATAAGTGGAGAAAGGGAGGAAAAGGGATGTGCCTAATCTAAGATATGGAAGAGTTCCGCAAGGTTCTGGCCACCACAGGGTTCTCAAGGCACGTATCTGAAAAAGAATCTAAAATTACTGAGCAATGTCGAGGCGATCTCACCTCCCTCCGTCACAGGGTTTGCGGCTTTGTTCTCTCACACTGGTGGGTATGCGAAAGGCGGGTATGCGAAAGATTATAGGGAGACGAGGAGTTCTACGGCGTTGTTAATCACTTCGAATTTTCGATTTCGTATTTACATGGAAAATACGTTGGGAAAAGAATTTCAAATACCGTAAAATTTTACACGGTAATTAAATTACCGCGTACCAAACACGGGAAAAGGAGAATTGCGTGTATTTAAATTACTTTACACCTACTTTACACGGAACCAAACAGCCCCTTAGTCATGGGTATCACAAATGCATTTATTCAAAAGCTTATCATGGTTTGTCATCAATTTTATATTGGAGGGGTAATCAAAAGAGTCGATGAAGGGTGATGAACAAACATCGAAATCATTTGCAGCTGTGATTTGTGAATAAAGAGAGTAAAAGGTTTTCGGCTTTGCATGCGATGATCACAGGTCAAAAAAGTGAGAATCATACTTCTTTGGGTTTTAATTAAAAAATTAAAAGTTTAAGTTTTATTTTAATTTTTATTTGTTTATTCCCACAGGCTTATAAACAAAAAAATTTTCAAGTATGTTATTAGTTGCTGTTTTTTAATGATTTCAAGGCCCAATGGTAGCTGGAACTGAACACAATCGAGATTAATATATATATATATATATATATATATATATATATATATATATATATATATATATATATATATATATATATATATTATATATAATTTTCTCATATATTTTGAAATTAAAATTTTCATTATTTTATATTAAACTAACAAATTAAAATCACGTAATTTTATCATTAATGTTATTTACATATGTTAAATTTTAAGCTCAATCTTGTAAATCAAGATGTTCTAATCTAATTTTTTTTATCTTATGATTATGCCATTTCACTTTGATAAATTATTTCAATTCATTTAAATTAATTCTTTTATTTTTAATCAAACTTATTTAATTGTCGGTAAGATTAAATACTAAACAAAATAGAAAACAGTTAAATATTGACATATATTACTACATGATAATTTAAGAATACGATCAACCTTATTGGTGACATAATAAGAATTTAAAGAGAGGAGTGTCAAAACTAAAAATCTATTAAAATAATTTGAAAATAAACTCTGACTTTCTTAATTAGCATAGATAGATAAAAAGATAAAAAAAAAGGCTTACAAAAAAAGAACAACTTATAAAATAAAAAATATTCATTTTAATTATTGCGTGCTAGAAAATCAATTGCGGTAGAGTGAAAGTTTATGCCTTAGCCTTGTTGTGAAATCCAACACACATACAGATATTTAAAGAGTGAACAAGAAAACTCTAGAATTTTTAAAAAATCTCGAAAAGAGGGAAAAATCACGAGATATAGCATAGTAGAAATCTTCCACTATGTTTTTGTTTTGGAGTACAAGTTTTCTCGATAACGAGATTACATGATTGTATATGAGAAGGACTGACAATGGGAATCCTAAAATCAGACAACAAATACAATCACATTCAGTTGTAATAGTTGCTGGTAGCAGATGATGAACAATGGGAACATCCACATACAATGAAGGTCATCGATGGAGACGACGAGATTGACGACAGGATCGGGCGAGCGGCAGCGGCGGTCGACAACAACCGTCGAGTGGTGGCACGATTGTGTTTGGAGGATTTTCAAGCTTTAGGGATCTCTCCTCTTTCTTGCTTGGCCCCCTTCATATGAAGAATGAGGGGCTATTTATAGATTGAAGGAGTGAAGTCTCTATAAATACATGCAAAATCCGAACCACTCCTCTCCATCGGACAACTCAAAATGATTCCTTTGATCATATTATGTATTTTGTGCATTTGAATGCTCAAATGAAGTCGAAATTATGAGATCTTGGACTTGTTAGATCCGCCACACTCGATTTGACTATAAACACTCTATATTTAAGAGTCAATTGAATAAGTTCTTGATCTCATTGACTCGAATCTTACATCAAGATTCGTCTTAGACTAGTGAATTTTTAGGGTCATATCACCCTATTTTGGATGATATTATCTCAATCAAAAAATATATATGTAATACTTGAAAATAATATATTCTTCAATGAAATTTGGGTCCAAGAACCATACATTTCATAGAGCACAAGATTATGATCACGCTTTTACGTGGTCGCGATGTGTACCTGCACGCAGTACGTTTCGTGGTTATGGACTCATCCCAACATTTACTGCATTTCAAATTGGTGTTGAACTGCGAAGGAGTGCGCGGAACGGACGGTCTGGCGGGTCAGAAGCGGCGCGAAAACCACGCTGCTTTCAGTCGACTTCTAACACCGCCCGGAGGGTCACACCGGCCAATGATGATTGCGTCGCAAGTCGCCGGTTCGGAGCTGTTCAGAAATGCGGCCGCTGAAACAGAACGGACGCGGTCTTATATTCCGCGGAGCTGGTTGACGAAGGGAGGCTGAGGGCAGAGCTAAGGGCGAGGTTGGCGCAGCATGTCCGCTGCCTGGCAAAAGTCTGCTTGTTTTGGCCCGTCGCCTTTTTTTTGAGCGATTTGAACCGCTGGGCGATTTTAGATTTTGACTTTATCCCTAGAGTCTATAAAACCCCAGGGCTGGGGAGGAGGCACTTTATATGCTTGAGTGTTCCTCTTCTTCTTGAGTGAAGGTCATTCGGAGGTGATCAAGACCCGTAGTTCATACTACAAGGCTCCAGTTTTCCCTCGAAAGAGGTGTTAACCGACCCCTGACCGACGTTTGGAGGATCAAGACCCGTAGTTCAATGATAAAGCTCCAATTTTCTCTCAAAAGAGTTGTCAACCACTCTGACCGCCTGGTTGGAGGCGATCAAGACTGTAGTTCATCAAGGCTCCGCCTCAAAGAGGTGTGCACCCTCGCCTGATCACCGGCCGAGGCAATCAAGACCCATAGTTCATAATGATAAGGCTCTAGTTTTCCTCGAAAGAGGTGTCAAAACCTCGCCTGACGACCGGTTCGGAGGCGAAGACCCGTAGTTCATACGGCAAGTGCTCCTTTTCCCTCGAAAGAGGTGTCAACACCTCGCCCACGACAGGTTCGAGATGATCAAGACCCATAGTTCATAGAGCAAGGCTCCGCCCTCGAAAGAGGTGTGTCACCTCGCCGACTAACCGGTTTAGGCGATCACACCGTAGTTCATACGCGTGCTCCATTTTCCTCGAAAGAGGTGTCAAATGACCTCGCCGACCGACCGGTTTAGGCGATCAAGACGTAGTTCATAGCAAGGCTCCAGCTTTTCCTCGAAGAGGTGTCAACCGAACTCGATCGACCGGAAGCGATCATCGCGACAATAACCGAGACGGGGGTGCGTGATGTCGACGATGGTGGCAGTCGGTCTTGATGGACCGCGACGGTGGTCGGCGAGGATAACCATCGACGATGGTGGCAACCGCAATATGGCTGGATGACCGGCGACGGTCCGGGGTGACCAGCGATGGTGGTTCTACCGACGGGTACGGAGCGAACCGCCGACGGTATCCATGATGGTCGGAATGGCGGGATGACCGACGATGATGTGGGTGACCGCGGATGACGGCGCTGGCGCTGACGGACGTCGGCTAGGTCGGGGTGGTTGGCATGATGCGCATCGCAGTTAATACGGCGATCGGTGAATGCGAATTAACGGCGATGATGGTGGTGACCAGATTGCCGAGATGGTCGGGCGGACCGAATGGTTACCGACGGGTGGTCAACAGCGGGCAATTACTGCACGCGGTGGTTGGCACCGAGATCTTTTGACTTATCCGAGGTTGTTTGCCAGAGTGTGACTCGATGACAACCGTATGGAAAATCAATCCGGAATTTTGACCTATCATATTGGTCGAGTATTACCCGGCGACGTTAACATGTATGGAAGATGTTGAATTGAATCTGCCGAATTTTGACCTATCAGGTTGTTTGTCGAGTGTGACTCGATGACATTAACTGTGGAATAGGTCAATTGAATCTGAGGATTTTGACCTATCGAGGTTGTCGAAAGTGTGACTCGATGACGCACATGTATGGAAGAGGTCGAATTGAATCGCTGAGAATTTTGACATATCCGAGGTTGTTGTCGAGTGTTACCGGCGACGTTAACGTATGGAAGAGGTTGAATCAATCCGCCGAGAATTTTGACCTATCCAAGGTTGTTTGTCAAAGTGTGACTCGGCGACATTAACTGATAAGAGATCGAATTGAATCCGAAGATTTTGACTATCAGATTGTTTGTCGAGTGTTTGCTCGATGACGTTAACATGTGTGGAGTAGGTACAAAGTTTTGACCTATCCGAAGTTGTTTATCATAGTGTAACCCGATGACATTAACCTGTGTAGAAGAGGTCGTGGGAAGTCCACTAAGGATCTTTTGACCTATCCTAGGTTGTTTGTCAGTCTTTGCTGACAACTGTATGGAAGAGGTCGAATCAAAAATATTTGTGAGCTTGTAGCCAAAGTCCTCGACCTTTGTCTTTCTCATTGGTATCGAAGTTGCTTCGAATTGATAATCAATTAGATATCTAGAATATCAATTTTGATAATCTTTGAGATTAAGAGTTGCCTCCCACTGACAAAAATCAAGGAATGAAGTTTCGATGAATCTTCATTCTTCACCACATGCCCTTAAAAGTTTGAAATGCTCTACCCGATGGTGGTTTTGTCCTTGTTGGGAAACTTGGTCATCATACAAGATAAAAATAATGGGAATCAATTTTCCAGATCTGTCAAACTCAATGCTAGAAAACCAAGTAGAGTGAAAGTTTACACCTGAGTCTGTGAAATGCAAAGACACACACGTATATTTAAAGAGTGAACAAGAAAACTCCGAATTTTACGTGAAAAATCTCAAAAGAGGGAAAATCACTGGCCTAGCCCAATAGAAATCTTCCACTATATATTTGTTTACAAGTTTTCCGAGCAACGAGATTACATAATCAGACATGAAGGGGTCGATGATGGAAATCCCAAAATCGATAACAACATATAGTCATGCTCATGTTGGTGGGTCAGCTGATGGGTGAACAAAGGAACGTAATAACAACAATGATCGACGATGAAGGTCGCCATGATGGAGACCGACGAGATTGACGACGGAGGATCACGCGGTGGTTGACAACCGCCGAAAAATGACTATTGTGTTTGAGAGGATTTTCGAAGCTTTAGAGCTTCCTCTCTCTTGCTTAGCCTCCTTCATAGAATGAGGCTATTTATAGATTGGAGAGAGTATCTCTAAATACATGCAAAATCCAGCCACTCCTCTCCATCTGGACGCTCAAAATGATTCCTTGATCATATGATGTATTTTGTGCATTTGAATGCTCAAATGAAGTTGGAATTTTAAGATCTTGGGCTTGTTAGATCCGGCTCGTCAAGACACTCGATTTGACTATAAACACTCCATGTTTAAAAGTCGATTGATAATAAGCGTTTGATCTCGGTTAGTCTTGATTTAGAATCAGATTGCTTTCGACATCAAGATTCGTGCTTCGACTAGTGAAATTTTCAGGGTCATATCATTAATAAATCTAATAAGATTAGAAATCTTATATTGTACTAGGTGCTTATTGATGCATCAAAATTTTCAACAATTGATTATATCTCAAAACTAATCACAATATGATATCAATGAACTTGTAAGAAAAATTTTCATCTTGTTTGGCTAACTCATCTTGATAATTTCATTTTTTTTAAATATACATCTATTTGCTATAATCAAAACTAGTAGAGTTAAGACTAATCAAATTAATTGATTAGTAAATGTATTCAAGACTTACTCGAATAACTACTCAACAAAGAATGAGAGCTTTGGTTTCTTCTCATCGAGATAGGAGAAGGAAAAAGAGAGATTTTTTATGCTTTGTGGATCACTTGGATATCACTTCATTGAGGATGACTATTCTATAGTTATAGCCTATTCATCCACAATATGTACAAGAGTCAGTATTAATGTATAATTTTTTTTTATCTCTAAAATCATTAGCATGAAACTTATTAGTAAAATAATAAATATCATCAACTTTGAATAATTAATATCCATTTGGATGATATGAGGTTAACCTAATAGTTCATTCTGTAATATTGCTCTACTATAATAATGTTATTTCTATAATGAGACCAACTACAATTTAGAGTAAAGAATACAATCTTTCTTTCTTAATTTTTGAAGAAATTATTTGATTGTTGATATCAACTACGTTGCATTCAAAAATTATTGTGACTTTTTATATAAATTTCATTAATTTTAATGAATTTTCCTCTATAATAACTTTTTTGACTTAATGAATTTTTCTCCTAAATAATTTGTTTGACTTAGGTACTGATTTGGCCTCCTCTTAATTCTAATTTCATCAATTATAATCATTTTTTCATTAAATTTGAACTACAAAGTAAAAAAAAAAAAAAACATTAAAATTATACTTTGTATTTCTTTTTCAACCAACTAAACAGAGTGATGCTATTTTTCACTTAAAAAGAAATTGCATTCCTCCTTAGTTACTTAAATAAATTTTAATTTTATTTCAATAATTTTGTGAAATTATTTTAAACTTTTTGTGTAATTTGATTGTTGTATGGCTATATTAATTTGTTCATTTTTTATGCATTTAAAAAATAAAGAAATAGACAAATTATGCCATGAACAATATACCCCACAAAAATAATATTAAAATAGTTTTTCCTTTTCTTTTGAAAACACTGTCATCCGCATATTCAATAATAAAATACATAAATAAAAACGAAGAAAAACAAATATCAACATAACTTCATTAAAGAACACATTTCATTATCACGTATTTTTTCAAAAATATTATTCCATCTTATTTTCTCAACATATATTTCTTTTTTTTTTTTGCCCAATTTCAGGAATATATTCTATAAATACAGCATCAGAATGAACTTCTTTGATACAAATTTAGCTGGTTCTCCACTCAGCAATGGCGGAAACCAATATTTCATTGCCTCTCAAAGAGAGAATTACTACGAGGAACAACGCGAAGAGGCTCGCCGAGCTCCTTATACTGTTCCTCCTCCTCTCGCTCCTCTCGCTCCTCTCGTACCGCCTCTCCTCTCTCCTTGCAGCCCACAGCTTGGTCTCCCTCATAGCCTTCTTCTGTGAAGCCTGGTTTACCTTTGTCTGGCTTCTCTACCTCAACGCCAAATGGACCCCTGGCGATCAAATCCCGATCACCTCCTCAAGCAGTAAGCAAAAAAATTCTCAGATTATTAGCTCTACTGTGATGAGTTAAATTTATATATTTGACGTAAATAAATTGTAATTATTATTAACCACTATTTATTTTTCCTCTTCCATTTGCTTCTCATCGTTTTTTTTCTTCAAAATTATCTCTTTATGATTTTATTTTCTGGATGCCTATATATTTAGAAGGTTACCTATGATTTTCTAATGAGTCATATTTTTCTAGTGAAAATATATATTAAATAATTTTTTTGGGAGATATGTTTTGAATTTTTATTGCAAAAATAAGCAGAGGTATATTAATATATGCTTGCTTTGTTTAAAAACATACTAGAATTTTAGGAGGGCACATGACCCCAAATATCACTGTAAAATACAAAAAATTAATATATTCAGAGTTCAGATGTAGCATTATGTTCAGACTTCAATAATATTGTGCTATGTGTCAAGTACACAGTATGTGTGTGTAATACACAGTATATTTACGCTATCTAGATTATGTATATAACTTGTATATATAATATATAGTATGTGTATACAATACAAACTATATACATGCTATGTACTTATCATGTAGTGCAATACTATTAGAGTCTTAATATAGAGCTATATTCGGACTCCGCACATAATAATTTCTCCAAAAATACAACCTTACATGTATCAAATAATGAAAGGTCAAATTTGTCAAATTATATATGGAGTATATCCCTTACTAATTAAGTTTTCCAAAATGTTTCATTCTAGAAAGATGTCCAATTAAAATTAGCTTTCAATTTTTAACCAAAAAAAAAAAAAAACATCAGGATAAGACAAATTTAGTTACATGTATTATTGATTTCATGCTTCACATGCTAAGCAAATAATTTATATTTGTGAATATTTAACACATTAGCAATAAATTTTAATTAAATTTATTTATAGTGCTTAATAATTTAGCTTTATTCAATAGAAAAATAATAATAATATATATTAGTATTTATCCCATGTTGATATAAAATATTTCAAAATATCCCAATGATTTTTTTTATAAAAATGTAAAAACTAATAATTGTTGGTAGCTTGGCACATTCTCGTCCTGTTGACTCCACTCGACATGTTATACGTGTAGAATTACGACGCTTAATGCAATCTCCTTGACACTGAAGTTCCTCCGCATAGAGGCGTGATCGATCTCTTTGACGCTAGTTCTACTCATCCATCATGTGCTCAGCAGGTGCTAATCCACTAATTATTTGGTAGCTGGCACATTCTTCTTGACTCCACTCGACATGTTATCCTGTAATTACGACGCTTAATGCAAGAGATTTCACCTTGAAGACAATCATCCTCCCCTCACCGCTGATGAGGAATCTCAACTTTAGGCTATTCTTCAACATCCTATTTCCGTGGGTTTCAAGCTTAGCATTGATTCCTATGATGGCGTGACCACATGAACATCGACCATTACAGGGGCTATCATGCATATCCAAGCTCACACCTTTCTTTGTCGTCTTTTCGTTACCCTCGAGCAAGCTTCGCACTTGGTTACTCTCTCCCAAAGGAATCCATTCATACCTTTGACTAACTTCGAGATTTTTGTAGAAGCAGTTCATTTGCGGAGGATCATTAAAGATTTCTCCCATCTCTCCAGCATTCATCAAAATGAGAGTAAATCACTTAAAGAATACTTCTAGAGATTCTCCTTAGAAGCTTGCCAAATACCAGGGTTGAATCAATTACTAAGAGGAGTTTTTCTTGGAGGTTCCATCACGGCCTTTCTACTGTCACTAATGCAGATACGCCATATACTTGGTTCACCATGTGGCAAATTTCGATGAGGCTATTAATGCCCGAAAATAATTTGAACAATCCACGGAAAATGTAAGAGTGCTTAGGAAACACAGATCAACAATCTCATCAAGAAGCAACAAAGGCGTCATGATCTCCCTCCACGCCCCGCGACATGAACCATGGTGGAATACACGCTAAACACATCTCGTGTTAACGCGTCTTGTTGGTTGAGATGAAGAGACCATCAAGTGGCCACATCCACTAAAATCAAATTCAGGAAATCAGGAGCAATATTGTCACTTCCATCGAAGTCGTGGACTTACTGCTGAAGCGTATAAACAACTTAAAGAAGAAATTGAGAGGCTCATTCAACAGGGATATCTACGTCAATTTGTGCAAAACCAACCAGTTCAAGCAAACATAACTCCAACTGGGGGGCAACCAGAACAATCATCACAGAAATAATATAATAGCCGCCAAATAGCTGGAGAAATTAAAACAATTGCAAGTGGGCCACTAATATCTAATCAAGTATTCATCGTCACCTTTAAAGAGTCGGAGTTAAAAAAAAATATTGTATTAATCATCCTATCACTTTTAATGACTCAGACTTGGAAGGAGTCCAAGTTCTGCATCAAGATCCTCTTGTCATCAGTGCGGGGATTGGTGACCCCTGTTATATTGTTAAAAGAATTTTGATTGATAATGGGAGTTCCGTTGATGTTTTATTTTACTCCACCTTAGCACGAGCTTGGTTAAGGAAAAACTTCAACCCATTGCAGGACCATTATATGGGTTTGATAATGATGCAGTACGAGTGGAGGGACAATCACCCTTCCCATTATTCTCGAGAATTTTCTTAACTCAAGTGACTCACTCAATTCATAGTGATCAAGTCAAATTCGCAACATCTTTGGAAGACCCCTCCAATCAATCTTGATCTTTGTCACCTTGGTACCTCATCTTAAGATGAAATTTAAACTCCCATTGGGGTTGGAGTGGTCATGAAATCAACAAATACATCATTACCTCAAGCTCAATAACCATTGGTGACCTTCAACATCGAGAATTTTAAACTTCAAGATAAATAAGTACCTCAGAGGGTTTTTTCTGTAAAATATTTGCTCCCCACTTCATTATCAAATGACCAACCATCAAGCTATAACCAAAGATCCAGAGGAAAAAATCTTAAAACTTGGAACATGGAGGGTCTCTCGAAAAGTGTTATATATAATCCTTGGTGCATAAATATTAGTCTTTAATTTACCCTTATCTTTTCCTCTCCACCTCTTATCTTTTGTTAACTCTTTCTAAAATGTATCTTGTCTCTTTTGTTAAGTTATCTGATAATATTGTATCACCAACATTATCAAAGTAATGAGTTTATGATTTTTCTTACAAGCTTGTTTCTTCTTCATTTAATCCTCCCACTTGAGAAATATACAACTCACGTTGTATCTCGAATGATCAATCCCAAAGTTGATGGGACCTCTTCCAGTCAAGTAACACTTTGGCTGATACCTAGGATAGGTCAAAAGGTCATTGGTGGACATCTCGCGATCTCTTCCATATAGGTTAATGTCATCGGGTAACACTCTCACAAACAACCTCGGATAGGTCAAAATATTTAATTCAACCTCTTCCATAGAGGTTAGCGTCGCCGAGTCACACAACCGACAAGGTTAAAATTCTCGGCGGTTCAATTCAACCTCTTCCATAGTTAACGCGTCTTGAGTTACAAACAACCTCGGATCGATTAAAATCCTCAGCCATTCAATTCTCTTCCATACGTTAATCATCGAGTCACACTCGACAAACAACCTCGGATAGGTTAAAATCCTTAGATTCAATTCAACCTCTTCCATATGATTGCGTCATCGAGTCACACTCGACAAAACATCCGGATAGGTCAAAATCTCATCGCTATCCGTACTATGTCGTGCTGACTACCATGTCGATTCTTTCGTGGCGCTTGTCATAGCAGTATGCGGCCGCCCTTCACCATCGCCGGTCTCTGGTAGGTCATCCCCGTTATTCCCGCCGCCCATTCATCACCGTCACATCGGCGTTATCATCGCCGATCATCACCTCCAAACCGGTCGTCCGACAAGACGGTTACCTCTTTCGAAAGGAGACCCGCAGGTATGAACTATGGACCGATCACCTCCGGCGGTCCGGTCAAAAGGCGGTTGGCGCTCTTTTGAGGAAAAGCGGAGCATCGCCGTGCTGAACTCAGTCTTGATGCGCGAACCCGGTCGGTCGACGGTTGATGCCTCTTCGGTAGAACTCTACGTATGAACTACGGGCCTTGATTGCCTCGGTCCGACAAGGCGGTTGACCTCATTTGAGGGAAAATGAGCCTCGCCTCTATCATACCTCGAAGCGACCTCCTCTTAAGAAGAAGAGGAACACTCAAGCATATGAGGAGTCTGCTTTCTCCTTTTAATTTTATAGACCCTATAGGGATAAAAGGTAAAAAAATCAAAGCGCAAAATCCAAATCGTCCAAAATGGGTGAAAATGGGTTAAAACGGACAAAATAGAAAAAAAAATGGGCCTCATCCGCTAGTCCTCCTGGTAGCGGCTATTCCATTCCAGCTGGCGAGACGAAGCATTGCCACCGGCGCGTGTTTACATGCGTGGCATGCACCGGTCATGTCAGCTCTCTTCGCGGCGACCATCCAGCGCCTCCTGACCCGCGTGTTTTCCATACCCCTTCTGCGGTCCGCGGTCATGTGACTCTCGTGACTCCATTCCGCAGCGTGTCTGGTGTCGGCGCCAAACCGCTTGCCATGGCGCGGCGCTCCGCGGCGCCGGCTACAATCTCGTAAATATCCGGAAGGGTCCATAACTCAATCTTGCGTACTGTACTTGCACATATCAACCCTGCTTTTCATCATAATCTTATCTGAAGATCTATTTTTTTAAAATGTATGATTAATTGACACACAAATTTCATTGAAGAATTTATTATTTCCAAGTATTTGGCGTATATATTTTTGGAAGATTGAGATAATGTCATCCAAAAATAATGGCGATATGACACTTAAAATACTACTAGTGACAAAATTTTGATGTTAAAAGCAAGTTGATCCAAGTTGAAAGATCAAGCAATTAAAATATCATCGAAACTTTGGGAATATCAATTAAATCCCTAAACTTTCAAACATAGTGTTTATAGTCAAATCGGCGTCTCGGCGGCCGGATCTAACTAAGCTCAAGATCTCATAATTTTGACTTCATTTGAGTATTCAAATACACAAAATACATTATGATCAAGGGAATCATCGAGTCCGATGGAGTGGAGTGGTGCGGGTTTTGCATTTATTTACTGAAATGTCCTCCAATCTATAAATAGCCCCATTTTTTACATGAGGGAGCCAAAAGTAGAGAGGAGAGCTCTAAAGCTTGAAAATCCTCCAAACATTGCCACTACCTCAGGTTGTCAACCACCGGGCCGCGTAGTTGATCCTTGTCGTCATCTCAATCGGTCATCATGTGGCACCTTCATGAGTCAGATCCCCACTTTTATCATCATCATCAGTAACTATTACAACAACCTTATATATATAGCTGTATTACGGGATTCATTTCGTATATCATACAATTTTGTACTCCGTTATCGGAAAATTTTGTACTATGAAACAAATACATAGTGGAAGATTCTTACTGAGCTGGGCCCCGTGATTTTCCCTCTTTTCGATATTTTTTCACGTAAAAATTTCTAGAGTTTTCTTGTTCACTCTTTAAATATATGTGTGTGTGCTGGATTTCATAACAAATTTAACTTTCACTCTAACGATTTTCTACGCAATCATCATGTCATTAAAAAAAATGTTGTGGATTACTTATTAAAGCATTACTCTAAACATTAGCACTTAATTTTGTCTCGTGATTTAATAGATACCAAACTTAAATCACATCATGTAATACTAACCGATGATTGTTAAAAACTTAATATTTGAATAATTAACAATTGATAACTTAATGTTTTCATAATATAATTAAACAAAAAAATAATAATGAAAATTTTTTAGATCAAAATTAGTGACTAAAAATGATTAGGATAACTTTTAAAATCCTTAGATTTGCTTTAATGTAAATACAATTAATTGACACTTAAAAACTACTTAGCGCACGAATCTTGATGCTAAAAGCAAATTGACCCAAGTTGAAATAGAATAAGCACTTAAAATATCATTGGAAACTTTGGGATATGTTAAATCCCTAAAAGCTCTTAAACATGGAGTGTTTTAATAAATAGCATCTCGACGATCTAACAAGCCCAAGATCTCAAAATTCACTTCATTTGAGCATTCAAATATTTAAAATACATCATATGATCAAGGAATTCATTTTGAGTCATGTCAAAGTGAGTGGAATATTTTGCATGTATTTAACACTCTCTATCTATAAATAGCTCATTCTCATATGAGGAAAGCAAGAGAGAGGAGAGAGCTCTAAAGATCCTCCAATCTCTCATGCTTTCCGGTCATCAACCACCTTTATTTTAATCAAATGTCTCCATGATGAATTCTACCGGTTGTTTTACATTTTACCAAGATTGATTCCATGCATATTATTAGATTCCCTATGTTTCTCTCATAGTTCCATTTGTCTATTCTTATAGCCTATTCAAGTATAAGCATGTTCTCTCTATATAATTTAATCCGGTGCGGAAGATCTTGTACTCAAATAGATACATAGTGAAAGACTTTTCTGCTAAAGGCGTGGTTTTCCCTCTTTTCGAGGTTTTTCATGTAAAATTGACTTTTATTGTTCACTCTTTTAATACATTCGTATTGTTTGGATTTCACATACTAAAACTTTCACTCATCGATTTTCTAAGACGTTTTGGCGTCTCGAATCTCGATTCTCATTATATCATCTTGTATGGCACCAGTTTCCAACAAGATCAAAACTACCATCGAGATGTAGCATTTCAAGCTTTTAAGGAGCGCAAGTGAAGAATTCATCATCAAACTTTTTCCTTTAGAGAAATTGCAAATCTTAATCTCAAAAGATTATCCAAATCGATATTCGATATATTCGAGAAGCAAGTCATATCTAATGAAAAAGGCCGGTTAAGAAGCAACTTTGACTACAACCACAAATGGATGTTTTAATCGACCTCTTCCAAATAGTTAGCGTCATCAGAAGCTCGACAAACATATAGGTCCTTGGTGGACTTCCTAATACATCTTCGCCATTCACCAAAGACTCGACAAACAACCTAGATGGGTCAAAAGGTCCTTGTGGACTTCTAACCTCTTCCATACAGTTAACGCCATCGAGCAAGACTCGACAAACAACCTGGGATAGGTCAAAAGGTCCTTGGTGGACTTCCTACGACTCTTTATACAGGTTAATCGTGGCAAAGACTCGGAACAACCTAGGATAGGTCAAAAGGTCCTGGACTTCCTACACTCTTCGACATCGACGAACTATAATTAAGGTCCTTAGTGGACTTTACGCCTCTTCCATACAATTGCGTCTAGGCAACACTTTAAGACAACCTTTTGGAGATCAAAATCCTCGGTCTCAACATCTTCCATAATTGGCCATTACAATCGACAACCCTCGATGGGTCAAAGATCCAATTCAATTTAACCTCTTCCATACGGTTAATTCCGGAGTCACTCTCACAATAACCGGATACAAAATCCTCTTGGATTGATTCCTTTCCATACGTAGCATCGCCATCGTACCCGACAAACAACCTCGGATAGGTCAAAGATTCTCGTCGCTAACCATCGTTGTGCCGGAGACCCGTCGGCTACCAAACTCGCCCCACCATCTCCGGATCGCCACATTCTTCGGCGTTATTCTTTACTCAGCATTCATTGGAGCGCCCGTTAGCCAACCTCTAAACCGTCTATTTAGCCGGTATCACCATCATCGCTGATTATCGTGGACTAGGGCGTCGATCGCCCGTGGTTGTTCTGCATTTGAGCCAAGATGCGCCGTGCTCCGCGCCATCGGTCACGCCCGCGCTGTCGTTATTGCATTTACATCACTGATACGACCATCGGCGATTTATGCTGGTACATATCGCTGTCTCAGATATCTGAGATTCGTGCCATATTCATAAGCTGCTACCACGAATCGGCTTACTGCTCTGGCTGATACGTGATCCACCAGCTTATTCTGGCTACCGCTTAACCATCTCGGTTTGGTACCTTATGCTGATTCGACGTATCCAGCATTTACTTCTGGTTGATTCTTACTGGACCACCGCCGTGTTTGACCGCGGTCATTGAAAATTGTGGTCGGCTGCCGTCAGCCGATTACTGTTGGTGCGGTCACCATCGACCATTGAAATTTATTTGGATACCACCGTCATCATCCCGCTGATTCTGAGGCGTCATCACTATTCTAGCTGCCGTTATTGCTGATTTAATATTTCTGGAAATACCATCTTGATCTAAAGCAATACTATCGGTTACATCGATCTTGCCGCTAAAGCCATGCTGGCCATCTTGGCGGTCACCATTCATAAGCCCTGCCGATAGCTGAATGGCCGTCACTATCTGAATTCTGCTAAATCCCGTCGGCCGCCATTGTATCTTGTCCCGTTCATCCATCTTACTTTGGCTTACTAAATATTCGTTTTCATTCACCGCATCTAATTACCCATCATCGAAATTGCGAGCACCCCGTTGCTTCTGCTTTTAATCTTCCAATAATCGATTACTATCCTGATGTTTGATCCGTAAATTATTAAATAATCCATATGGTTTCAGTTTGTAGGGGAAGGACTTGCAGGGATTCAAGGTCCTTTAAATTCAGGAACTGGATGTTTTCATAGGAGAAAAGCCATTTATGGCTCTTCGCCCTCTTTGAAGGCCAGAGTAAAGCAGATGGTAGAATTATCAGTAGTAGAATAATTATATATATATATATATATATATATATATATATATATATATATATATATATATATATATATATATATATATATATATATATATAAAGATTTTATATCATATTTTTATTTTATAATTTTTTTAAATTATATTATATAAATCTTCAATATCATATAAAATTTATCATCATCATTAACTTTTCTAAAGTAAAATATATATTCTAAATAATAAAAAAATATATTATACATAATATATATATATATTCTATATATATATATATATATATATATATATATATATATATATATATATATATATATATATATATATATATATATATATATATACATACATACACACTTTCATATTCTCAATAATAAGAAAATATTATATACTTTTTTCTTATCTTTTATTTTTAAATATTGTGCAGAAATGTACTCTTCCAAAGAGTTGAAAAGAATATTTGGAAACTCGAGGAAATTTTGTCAATGAATAATAATTATACTGAGCCAAGCGAGGATTTTCTTTTCCTACCGATCTTTCAAGCAGAATAGAAATAGCCAAAGTAGCGTCGTCACTTGAACAAAATACTGCTGGGGTAAGAGGGTAATTAATTACATGCTTATGCTAATAAATTAGTTTTCTTCAGGATTTAACAGTAAAATCAAAAGATTCTTTTCCATATAAATTTTATTTTTTAATAAAATATACCATATATATAGTGGTATAATCATATGATGGTATATTTTATTAAAAAAAAAACTGTCTTATTAATTATTAGGCTTTTTCAATGTCTGTAACAGATAGGATGGGTCTATGGATCCATGACAGAAGACGTTTTGACCGGGATACGAATTCATTCCATGGGCTTGAAGTCAGCCTTGTTCAATCCCGACCCAACAGGATTTCTTGGATCTGCGCCGACAGGCCCAAGCGACAGGCCACAGGCCTTGGAAATCCTACTTTGGGCCCCGTGGTGGCTCTCACCAAATTGACCTAGCAGTCTGATCTGGAACCTCTTTTTGCCCAAATATATAATTCATACATAAATAAATTAAAAAAATCAATATGTTTAACAACTAATATTATGAAGCCAAAATTTTTAGTATCAAGATATTTTTAATGTATTGATTGGTTTTTTATTAGATATTTTAAAATTAATAATATTAATTGGAGACGAGTGATCTCTTGATAAGTAAATAAGTATTGAAGGTAAAGACTATTCTGGGTCCTATTCCTATGTTTTTGATATTATCTAAATTTGTATAAGTATTTTTCCATTTTTCATTTATCTCCTTTCCTAATTCTCTAGGTAATTTGATTAAAACCTATTTGATATCTCATCATCAAATACTTTCCCTCTTTATATAATTTGCAAAGTTATCTATTTGAGACCAATCAAAACTTAGTTGTTCTAGGTTCTATATCTTGAATATTTGTGTTTTGTCTACTTAGATCAAATCCTAATATTAGCATTCTTATAAACTTTGTGAAATTGTATGAATTATCTCCTAATTGTCTTAAAGATTCAATTTCTCCCGCCTTTTTAATTTTTCCTTCATTAAAAATATTGGCAGCTGTTTCTCCTAATAGAGTTTCAAGAAATGCAAACATGTCTCCTATGCCACTTTTATCGCTATTTGCCCATGCTCTTAATTCCCAAATTCCCATGTAGAAATTACTGATTCCCACATCTGAGGGTTATTAAGATTTATTGTTAATATTGTTCCATTCTATGAGCTGGCATAAGATTTATACGTTCTACTGGTTCTATATTTCCTTTAAAAGTATAACTATTGTCTTCCACAAAATCTCTTCTAGAGGTTCCTTGTCTATATGGCCTTCCCCCCCCTAAAAAAACCTATGCCCATTGTTCCAATGTGACAGAAAAAATGCATAAAAATTAAATAGCCATGCACATTGTTCTTACGTGGCGGGAAAGAGCGCAAAAATAAATACTCGTGTGTGTTGTTCCAACGATGCATTGTATTTGTTTTTTATATGCTTATTTTGAATGCTTATGCAGCTTCTCATAAGCGTGTGTGGTGTGTAAAACACCAACCATACATACTTATAAGCATGGTGAAAAGGCAGGACTCCGTGTATATATACAGGGACAATGATGGGAGGATGCCAAACTTTTCAATAAACTAGACTTATTAAGAACATAAATTAACATAATTAAAGTGACTTGGACAATAAGGTGACATAAAATAATAAAACAAATGAATTAGAGCTGAAGTTATAAAGAATGCCTTATCAAAAGAAGAGAATGGAATTGAATCACAAAGAAATTATGAGTCAGATCTGACTTAAATGGCTCGTCAACGAGAATGAACAAAATATTCTACCGAAAACTTAAATCGTGGTACTTATTGCATCGAAGGAAGTAAATGCCACTGGATCTATAACATAAATCTAAGAGCAAACAAAAAGCATCAATAAAAAGTATTAAATGAATCTCAAACATGCATCACAAAATAACATTTTGTTTGATTCAATTGCTTTGAGATCCATGCATATAATTGAAAGAAATAAAATCCTGTCCAAAAGTAATAGATAATTCTCATTGAACTTAAGCGCTTCAAAATTTGTACAAGTGCTCTAAAATACCCGCATGTGCTCCTATACCATATTGAGTTCCTAAATTCAATGTCCAATGGTGTGTGCAAATTAAAAATAAAATTGATCCAATCTTTTACTATAGAATGCATGAAAGCTAATGAGCATCTTTGATATAATAATATCTTTCAAAATTCAAAATGAACATACATACAACTTCTTCAATGGGTCGCTTTTTTTCCTTAGAGTTATAAGTCTCACTTAATCAATTTAATCCTCCTCCTATAGAGACTAGAGCCAATTAAACTAATATTTCTTAATAATACTTTTAAGTACAAAAGTTCAATAAAAAATGCGAAAAGATTGCTCTAAACTCAATACTTCAACTTAAACTACATCAATCATGATATCTCATATATATATAAAATATTCATCAATATCCTCAATAAAGAAATTTCATGTGTGAAAAGTGCGAATACTCAATTTCATAGAGTATGATTACAACAAATCAAATCCTCTTCTTGTAGTAGAATTCAGACCTGATATAATGGATTTTCAAAATGACCAATCAAATGTAATTAATAAGCTTGATCTTTTATGCTCAAAGTAGAGTTTGATAGAATTAGTTGTAGGTTAGACGTCCATGCTCTAAAATAATAATTCATCTTGTTTTATATTTGTATACAATCAAAAAGGTTGTAATAAAAAAAATCTCATAATCAAAACTACAAATTTCCAATTTCAAGATTGAAAATAGATCACAAATCCTAATTGCAGACCTTATCTTCTATGCTTATAATAAAGTTGATAAGGTATGTGATGTGATTAATCTCTAAAGAATTTAAACCATGTACAAATCATAAACTCAATCATTACAAGTGAACATGTAGAGTTCACAAGATCTGATAAAACAAAATCAATCAAGTACCCCAATGATGTCCCTATTGAAAGATAATCTCAACCGGAGTAATCTTAAAATTGGTTGACTTTCTCTCAACATATTAAAATTGAGGATTCAAATAATATCTAGCGGTATGCAAATAGAGATGAAGCTGAAGCTCTCATTTTTACATCAATTATCTCTTAATCTCCTTATAGCTTGATTCCTCTTCTCCAAAATGTTGCGCAATCATATCCTTAACCTCATTCATTGTATTATAAATGAAGCTCATGGCTGGCTTTTTTTAGCACCTACCATCCTTAAGACTGAACCAAGGGCTTGGTTGTCATGATAGCACACTCATCCAAAATCTTTCATTCAATGCAATCTTCCTTCTCATTCTTGGGTATTATTAGCAAAACTCGAGTAGAGGTGAGCATAACTTCTAAAGGTTATCTTGCATCCAATATGCTCTGCAAAGTCAAACAAGTAGTGACCAATATGCTCCTTCTCATTATTTATAAACTTTCTCATCAGTGCAAGCACCCAATTATAATTGTAGAAAAATTACTAATCTTCTTTGTCTTCATCAAAACATTCTTATGCAGGCAACTTACCAAGTCTCTCAAGGATAAGATCTATACAAAGTGACCAATATATGAGCTTCCTCTTCTCCATCAATCTATTCCCAACAACCATATAAGCACTAGTATTGTCAGTGACAACTTGTACAACTAAGTGCTCTCTATTCTCCTCAATCACTCCATCAAGAAGGCCAAAAAGGTAGTTTACATCTTTAACCTTATCTAATGGACCAATAGATTTCAAGAAAATTGCGTTATATAGATTATTCACTAAGATATTAATCAAGCTTCTATTCTTAACATTTGGTCATCCATAAAACATGATGGTAATTCCAGTTTATGCTTAGGTTCTCCTAATCTCCTCAATAAATTTTTCAGCATTAGCAAATTCCTCCTTCATATTCAAATTCTTAGTTCATATATAGATGAAGATCTAAGCCCCAACATAAGATCCTATTGAGCGGACCATGTTGATGACAAGATCGAGATCTGCCACTTTTAATGTAATGTCATTTTCACAAAAAATGCCAATATCCATGCATACTACACACACCTCTCGCATGTTCAAGAGAAATTTGATGGGCTACACTAATGATCTTTGTCCTTCTCCACTAAATTCACCATAATATTGATCCATCCCCATACATCTCTACTAGATTATAGTGGCAATGGCGATAAAGAATCATTGACACCACACTCACTACCATAATATGAGCCTACATCCATCCTATCATCAAACTATCATCATGTTGAGGTGCTTCATCATTATTTTCCATCTTCATATAAACACAAATTTCTTCTTTGACCTCCTTTAGTTACTTTTGCATAATGTGCAATATTCTTGTGAGAGCTAGATAGATGCTCTTTCATTATTGTCACACCCCCTTTCATAATCTTATAATAATAATTACATCTCAAATATACATTAAGTCTTCTCAATCCCTTTAATACCAATTTGCATACTATATTTCTAAGCCAAGTCCTTTCAATGTCCAGTTGTGCTCTTTCCCTTTCCTCTAAATATATTGTAAACCTCTAAAAATATTTTAAAATTAGAAAATTAACAACTAAGATACAAAAAAACCCTAACTAATCAAACAAAAAATATAAATATAAAAAAGAAAGAAAAGCTTACAAAGAGAAATATGGAGGCAAAATACAAAGAAAGATGTGTTTCTAGCAATGGTGGCGTCGACCCTCCAAAGGTGGCGGCGACAAACAATAGCTAGAAGCAACAAGATGGCATTGGAGGAGGTGAATGATGGTCTTTGGAAATGATGAATGATGGTGTTGAAAGTGGCTTGTGATGAGGTCGGTGCTAGACAGCAAGGCATGATTGGGCTCTACATGCGTCTCTAGGTTCAATTTATGAGGAAGAGTTTGGATTTGGAGAGGGTGAGGCCAGGCAGCTTATGTACAACAACAACAACAACAACAAGCCTTAATCCCACTAGGTGGGGTCGGTTACATGAATCCTTCGTCTCCATTGTGTCCTATTATGTGTCAAATTCTCATTTAAATCAAGTATACTAAGATCATTTTTTATACATCTTAACCAAGTCTTTTAGGTCTACCTCTACCTTTCTTAACATAAGGCAAATCTAATGCATCTACTCTCCTAATGGTCATCGGACGCTTTATGTGGCCAAACCATCTAAGGCGACACTCCCTAATCTTATCTACCCTTTGGAGCTACTCCAACTTTTTCCCGAAGATACTCATTTTGCATTCTATCTCTAAGAGTAAAGCCACTCATCCACCTAAGCATCCTCATCTTTGTAACACTTAACTTAGTCTTATGCTTCTCTTTATTGGCCAACATTGCACCATAAGTCATTGCGGTCTTACCACCATCTTATAAAATTTTCCTTAAGTTTAAGTGGAACTTTTCTATCACATAATAGGCGGATGCATTCCTCCACTTCAACCATCCAACTTGAATTCTACTAATAACATCTCCATCTATTTCACCATCATTTTGAACAATAGAGCCTAAATATCTCAAAGCTCTCTTATTAATGACTTGTTCACCTAATGTCACAACACTACCACTAGAACTTCTACAACTAAAATTATACCCCATATATTCAGTTTTAGATCTACTTAAATGAAAACCTTTAGACTCTAGAGTTAACCTCCATAATTCAAGTTTCTGTTGGACTCCCTCTCTAGTCTTATCAATAAGAAGAATGTCATCAGCAAAAAAATTATACCAATAATTGAACTAAGAAAACATATATTAATAATTAATGAAAATGAAATAGTCAAAGGATAATATTTGAATCTTAAATGAGTAACAAGACCAATAATTGAACTAAGTCTAATATACTAAGCTATTGAGATAAGATTAGACTTTTAATTATTTCACTAACAATAGTCTACAATAAGTTAGATGTTTATCCAATGCAAATAAATGAATATTAATCTAAATAATTGAATAGAGAGTTGACACCACTACAAACACATAGTACAAGCGAACATAAGACGTTAATTAATGCTTCAATTGAACTCTTGCACACATTATAAAGCATGATTAAAATTTAAATCCAATGCCTTAAAATTATGCAAGCAATCTAAAATACACCAGATGGGCTCACACACCGAATGCTTAAACCTAGGTTCAAGGATGCTGTTTACTTTGGTTGGTCTTAGACCGTCCAAGTTAACAAAACCTAAAAAATTTAATAATTATATTATAATATTTTCAATCTAATAAAATCTCTAAGAAGAAAATTTTGTCATATGATAAGATCTCGATCCTCTATTATTAAATTAATAGAGTGACGGATCCAAATAATAAATTAAGTGATCAACAGATGATGGCCGTGTTGACTGAATATTTCAATCGGAGGGGATTTCATAATAATAATAATAATAATAATAATAATAATAATAATATATTCAAATTCTAATGTCAAACCATTATTAAATGATCAAATATTCAAACAAAAATATATAAATTAAATGAAATTAATTATTTAAATTTAAATTAAAATCCATCCACCCATCCGCAACCGTTTGTCGAGGGTGACAAAGAAAACTTTTGCTCACAAAAAGCCAATATCAAATCAAATACATAACTATTTTCACACTCAAATAATCTTATGCCCATAAGGACGTGGCCCGTGTCCTTTGTCCGCATGATTTTGCCGCAAAATGGCACCACCTAAATGGCGGTTACGACCAGAGCCCTCTGACCGGGTGGTTCACCGTGATATGACACCACTAAATTATGATTATGACCGCAGCCCATATGTTCCCCAATGGCTTTGCTTTTTGAGCTGTGAATTATAGAATATATTTGGTTGGGCAAAAAGCCCTATGTTAGCTAAGAAAACTTAAGCTTGTCTTCTTAGACAAATATCACCCCAGGTCTACAAGGATTTCTTGGACGACGTAACCCATGTGTTGCTGACAATAATCCTTCGGTCAGGTTGGGTCGACTACCTCCTCTGACTACGTAGACTAGGGACTACGATAGCCCAAGATGACGGAATCATGGGATCTAGATCAGGCGCATCATCATTCCCCCAACCATCCACTTTAAGCTAAATATAATGAATTTCATAAATCTAAATTCTAAAATTTCACATGCTACCATTATATGCTACGCACTAAATGACCTAATGACTATCCTTAATCGAAAGTTCTCTCGACCGAGAGGGTAATTAACTATAGGTGCTTGCTTTATAGGAAACCCGAACCAAATCTAAAAAAATGAGGGTGAAATCTGTCCATCCATCTACCTTCGAAAATTTCACTGACACTTTAAATCGCTCTCTTCATCGAGAGGTCGGTGGCAAATTTGCAGAGCCCGTACTCATCTTCTCATTATCTCCATGATTCATTCATTAAACAAAAGTATGCTATTTATGTCGCCTCCTGTGTTAGCAGGCTATTAAATAGTGAACCCTCAAGACATCCAAGTGTCTAAATTTTAGATAAAACTAGAAAGTCAAACCAGAGTTGTAAAAAATTCTTCATTAAATTCAACATAATTTTAATAATCTAAATTGATAATGAAAGCCCCTATATAAGGTTATATAAATCAAGAAACTAAAACTAAAATTAAGTATGAATAAATCCTATCATTGTGACATTTCAAACTAATTTAAAATTTAAAAAAATATAGAAAATTCAGCAAAAATGATAACGGGTGCATAAAAACATGAAAATGGGTCTAGTGTAGCGCTTCTGTCACTTTATTCAAAGACTTAAATCAGCCTATGAGAATCTGAGTATGTTCGAACCAAATTGGTTAAATGGTTAGACCATATTAATGATACCACAGTAGTGCGATCAATATTTGTAGTACATCTTTTGTTGTTAATGATAAGTAGATAGAATTTATAATCATGCTAAAAACAAAGTTTGAAATATAAATCTCCTTTTGAATTAGATCTATCTTGAAGTATACCAACAATACATCTCACAACATTTAAAAAAATGTTCCAATATAACATTTTCAAACTTTATTATTTTTTCATCAATATCATGAATGGCATCTCCTCATCAATTTCCTTGTCCTCCTCTTCCACATTAATATTGAAACTCATATTTGAGCATTTATTTGCATAATAATCAGTTTGATAACATTTAAAATATGTTTTATAAAAATTTTAAAAAATAGATTTTTTTTCTAGATTATTCTTGTTAATGGTGGTCATTGCCGGTCCCAAGTCCGGATGTGAAAAGTGGAGGGTTGTAGTAGACCAAGTAAAACTTGTCAAAATAATCATGACATAAATCCTTTAAATCATTGTGTTAATGTTACATCCCATGGAAGCAATATATGAATAAAGGAAAAATGTGCTAGCCTCCCCGAGTGTGTTAAATAAGCAAGGGTTCCCACATTATGGATGGATGCGGGCAAAGAAGTTAGTCCATGAAATTAGAATTAGGTTTGGATCTTGGAATATAGGTACTCTTACAGGTAAATTAATGAAATTAATAGATATTATGGTTCATAGAAAGATAAATATTTTATGTGTTCAAGAAACTAAATGGGTTGGGGAGAAGGCCAAGGAGATTGATAGTTTAGGTTTTAAACTTTGGTATTCGGTAAAATCAAACTAGAAATGGTGTAGGTGTGATTATAGATAAAAGTTTAAAGGATAATGTTATAAATATTAATATGTGGAGATAGAATTATAGCTTTAAAGATTATTGTTGATACTAAGATTATCAATGTTATAAGTGTTTATGCTCCTCAAGTTTTGGAGGTAAGCAAAAGAAAAATTTTGGAATGAATTAGAGGATTAATACAAAAGATACCTCTTGAAGAAAATGTATTTATTGGGAGGAGATTTAAATGGACAGAGTGGTAGAAGATTTTAAAAGTATTCATTGTGGTTATGGATTTGGAGTGACTAATGAAGAAGGTAGGACTATATTAGATTTTGCTTTAGCTTATGATTTTGTAGTTGCTAACACTTTATTTAAGAAAAAGATGAACATATTATTACTTATACAAATGAATCTAGTAAAACACAAATTGATTATTTTTTATAAGAAAAATAGATCGTTTAGATTGTAAAGATTGTAAGGTCATTCCAAGTGAAAATCTAAGTACTCAACATCAATTGTTAGTTTTAGATTTTAAGATGAAAGGTTGTAAGAGAAAAATAAACCAAATTATTGTCCTAGAATTAGATGGGGACACTTAAAGAACACAAATAAAAATATTTTTAAGAGCAAGCTACAAAAGATTAGAATTTGGGATATTCATGAGGAAGCTAATATTATGTGGGAAAAATAACAAGTGAAATTAAACAAGTTGCTAAAGATGTGCTTGGAGAATCAAAAGAGAAAGCTTCTTTTAATAAGAATAGTTGGTGGTGGAGTCAGAGTGTGCAAGAACAAATAAAAATAAGAAGTATTGTTATAAAACTTGGTTTAGATGTAAAAACTCGGAGAATTGGGAAAGATATAAAGTGACATGTAGAGATTCTAAGAAAGCAGTATATGATGCAAAAAATTTAGCTTTTAGTGATTTATACAATAGATTAGATACCAAAGAAGCTGAAAGATGTATGTATAAGTTAGCCAACCAAAGAGATAGGAGAAGTAAAGACATAGTTCAAGTGAGGTGTATTAAGGATGAACATAATAAAATATTTTTTTTAGAAAAGGATATTGAAAATAAGTGGATGAGGTAATTTCAAGTTAATGAAGCTTTAAAGAAAATGAAATGTGAAAAATAGTATGACCGGATAATATTCCAATAGAAGTGTGGAAATGAAGATCAAGGAATTTCTTAGCTTACAAATCTTTTAATGTCATTTTAAAGACTAAAAAGATGTTAAATGAGTGGAGAAAGAGTTTGTTGGATCTTATATTTAAGAATAAAGGTGATGCACAAGAGTGTGCAAATTATAGAGGAATAAAGTTAATGTGCCATACATTAAAATTATGGGAGAGAGTAATTGAGCATAGGTTTCGATGTGATACAGAAGTTTCTCACAATCAGATATTTAGGCTCTACTGTTCAAAATGATGGTGAAATAGATGGAGATGTTATTAGTAGAATTCAAGTTAGATGGTTGAAGTGGAGGAATCCATCGGGCCTATTATGTGATAGGTTATACTTAAACTTAAGGGAAAATTTTATAAGATAGTGGTAAGACCTGCAATGACTTATGGTGCAGAATATTGGCCAATAAAAGAGAAGCATAAGTCTAAGTTAAGTGTTACAGAGATGAGGATGCTTAGGTGTATGAGTGGCTTTACTCTTAGAGATAGAATGCAAAATGAGTATGTTCGGGAAAAAGTTGGAGTAGCTCAGCAGATAAGATAAGATTAGGGAGAGTCGCCTTAGATGGTTTGGCCACATAAAGAGTCGGTTGTCCCATGAACTGATTAGGAGAGTAGATGCATTAGATTTGCCTTATGTTAAGAGAGGTAGAGGTAGACCTAAAAAGACTTGGTTAAGATGTATAAAAAATGATCTTAGTATACTTGATTTAAATGAGAATTTGACACATAGGACACAATGGAGACGAAGGATTCATGAACACCTAGTGGGATTAAGGCTTGTTGTTGTTGTGGTGGTTGTATTCTTGTTAATGGTGGTATTATCACCTTACATGTAGAGGTAGAGTATTTCATGTTTGAGTGTTTTTGATGATGAAACAAATTTTAATGCATGTATGGACTCTTGAAAATAGGTGATTTAATTTGTATAAAATCTAATATTGTAATTTGAAAAGCATGGTTAAATGATAAAATAAAGAAACAAAAGTAAAAACAAAATGGAGGCATTTTTGTTTGAATCTAAGCATAATCGTTAAAGGTGGATCAAGGCACAAGCCTCAAATGAAAATTAAATTAAAATTAAATAATTCATAAAAATATAAATTTTATCAAAATAAATAGTTAAAAGAAAATAAAAATAAAAAAATAAAAAATAAAACAATCAAAATTAGATAAAAAGAAGATCAATTAAAATTGAAAAAAATAAATAGATTTAAAGGAAACATACTAGTCAAAATAAAAAAATAAAAAAAAAAAAGAAAACAAACAAACTAATAAAAAAGTTAAATAAATGAAAATAGCACTCAATATCAAAATCAAAATCAAATAAAAAGTAGCATCTAACTCCCACTTTCATGTGATACCCTATCAGAGACCCTTGTTAACTCCCACTAGCATTTAACTACTGATTATAGGGATTTCCCCTTAGCTCTCTATCCCCAAATTAGTCTCAACTCAAGGTCTTAAAACTTAAATTCACGTGCATATAACTTAGAAATATATTTTTAAGTAGATGTTAATTTGAGACTTTTGACTGATACATCTCGAGGTATATAACCTCAAAATTTATGCCTCAAATAAAAAAGTCTTAAACCTTGCTCAGGCCAAAAACCATAAGCTTTGAGGCGCTTATTGGGCCCTTCATGATGAGGTGCACCTTAAAGCAAGTACCTAAAATACCTTCTAAACTATTGATGAAATCATATGAGGTGTCAATGTGTCATCCCTCTTTTAATATCATGTCTTAAATTCAATTTTAACTTAGAAAGTGATCCTTTGGTTACTTCTATTATTTCAAAATATATGAGTAACTTCTCAAATTTATTCATATATTTAGTAATAATCAGCAAAAGAATTAAAATCCATCAAACAAATAACTAAGGTATGATAATGGGGGATCTTTTTCTTTAAGTGTAACTTTTATTTCAATCATTATAGATTACCTATAAAATCTTTTCCTTTGTTTATTTAACACATCAAATATATCTTAGCTTCCCAAGTTAATTTTAACTTAACAAATCTCATTTAATGGTAACCAAGTATAACTTGTCGAACAAAAACTTAAATCAATAAACCATTAAGAAAAAAAACTCTAGGATCTATCCTTCCATCATATGTTCATGCTACACTTTTCGAGCCAAATCATATGTATGTTGTCTATTATAACCATAGATAACTCCACAAGTATTTCTACTATATTGATTTTCATATTGTCTAGTCAAATTTACATTCAAAATATTATAAGTTAAAACCTACTTATTTATTGTCTAGAAAATAACCCATTTCTAAAATTTAAATTCTTCCTCTAATTTGGTCCATATCTTCTCTCATTTGACCTTATTTCTATATCAACACAATTAAATATTTTTGCAAATTCTCTAAAAAATTGCATCCCCTTTCTTAATCTGTAACATGATCCTGATGTTGAGGCCTACTTCTAGTTGATATTATGGCCTTTTACCTAGGCCTTAATACTAATCTAAGTGTACGAGGTATTAAATCTATTCAATATATTTACACAATTTCTATCTATGTTACCATAAATTTATCACTTGCCAACTTATCCTTTGCCATTAATTTTATAATCAATTTAATTAGTCGATTTTTTTCCTTTATTTTAAAATAACTAAATCAATTTCTCAATACTCTCTCTCTCTCTCTCTCTCTCTCTCTTTATATGTATATATATATATATATATATATATATATATATATATATATATATATATATATATATATAATTTATTTATTTATTTATATGTATGAATGTATGGTTTATCAGTAATGAATTTAGACATTTCAGATAAAAATATATCATATTACCATAACAAGCTTCCAAAAGAAAGAAATATTCAACTATTATGTATGCAGTAAATGCAACTAAGTGGATAAATTATCAATATGGGATGAATCCCAAATTGGTTGACTATTAGCATGTAGCCAATTTAGTCTTACTATCATATTTCTCCAATTTAGTCCTCAATTATGTAAAACAGATCCAAAATGATCCCTCAAGAACTAAATTGAGATCAATTTTGTATCGCTCTTTCTACATAAGGGACCCTTTTGGATCAATTTTGTATCGCTCTTTCTACATAAGGGACCCTTTTGGATCAATTTTGTATAGTTGGTGACTAAATTGGTCACATGCAAATAGTCGGATGACCATCTTGGAATCTATTTCTAACCAATAATTTTCTGGATAGGTGCAACTATCTACAAGGAATTTAGGTTGAAACTATTCTCAAACCAAATTTACTTTTAAGAAATGGCTTTGAAGTTTCAAATGACATTGCTAAACTTCAGAAACTAGAAATACATGGTACAGTTGAAACTAAATGTAGCAAAAATAAGGAAAACCATAAAAAAAATTAAATGGGAAAATTTTGATTTGCTAGTTTAAGTTCACTTTCAAAGCTCATCCCTATTAAGAAATAGCTCCCAAAACAAATTCATACATTTACAATAGATTATTTTGCGTTTATAACAATATAAGTGTGAAGCAAGTCGGATAAATATTAATGTTACATGCACCATCACGAAGCATACAAGTTGATCAAGCACAACTAAGATCTTTAACTATAGCAAACTATCTGGAAACCATAAGGAAATAATAAGTTTAAATTGGACATATGCAAGTGGAAAGCTTTGACAAAGCTAAAGAACCTTACGTTATCAATGAGTGCCACCAAAAGATCACTTGCCCTCTTCTATTGACTACCTCTAATTGACTTGTCTATGCCTTAGTAATAATAAAATATGCCGTAAAAAAATATATAAAGCCAGTTTATGTACCAAAATATTCATGTATGGGAAGCAATTATTTCAACCAACCCAACTTCAAATTAAACAATAATCTGATCAATTTGGGTCAATTTTCACTTTCAATTCCTAAAATATATAGATCCAATATAACAGGGACATTAGGCTAGTTGGGTAACCAAGTCTAATGGAACCAAAATCTAAAGATTATGAAAATTATTATTCAAAAATTTCAATGGAATAATCAAATATTGAACATTTGAATAATATCATAGCTAATTTTCAATAAATATGTAAGTTTTACATCATCTATTGTGATGCTTGTATAACATCTTATGTGTTTGCATGTAAATTGTTTAAAAATAGTCATTCACAATTCTATAGTGTATGCTAATTTTATTTAATTAATTTTAAATGTGAAAGCTTAACTGTCTTGATGAGGTTGCAAAAATAATAAAAACTTGAAGATTTCTTCTTTTAAAAGACACAAATCAAACATAGAATAATGTCAAGCCCAATAATGTAATTGGTCTCAAGAAATGAACTAGAGTGGAACTAAAAATGTAGTTTAATTTTGGTTCAATGTTCATGTAATAGCTAGTTAAGTATTAATTCTAGATGAAACTAATCCAAACTATACCAAGTTACACCCCCAACTAAAATTGAAACTTTTATCGCGTTATTGACCTTTGACACCATAGTTTGGTTGAACATAAAAATATTAAAAAAAAACTACAATCCCAATTTCAGATGAAAATAAAGGCTTTATTTAGCCCATTTAGAAGGTAATGCATAAAACAATTGATTAATCTATCAATAACCTCAAGAAGAATAGCTTCTTACAACTTTCAGATGATATCCATATCACAAATGAGGTATCATCTAAGAAGTTATAGAAGCCCTCACTTGAAAAGAACATTAAAAAAAAATCTATAACATAATCCAAGAGACAATCTCTCTCCTACCCCTCCCTTCCTCTCTCTCTTTTCCTCCTCCTCCCTCCCTCCCTCCCTCCCTCCTTCCCTCCTATATAAAATCCCTCCCTCTCTTCCCCTATGTAAAGTTTGTTTATATTTCCATACATCTTCACTTCTAAAAATGTTAACATTTCAATGAGAATGGTAAGACTAATCAACTTAATTAAAGTACTTGTCAAATAAGAGAACCAAAATATTCTAATTTCTTATGAAAATGAGAAATCATTGGATTTGTCAAATAAATGAATTTCACTCGTTGATTCTTGGTGGACTCACCATCATCATAATTTGTTTTATCCTAAAGATCAACTTTATGAATCTTAATCAATTCAGTATTGATGAGAGGAACATGAGGTGTGTACCATTGAGAGCACAAGTCCTTTTTAAACAACTTATGGTGGCCAACTTTGATCTACAACAATCTAATTCTTGCACATTAATTTTATTGCTACCTCATATGTGCATCTTCTATCATATATGCTTGTTTTTATTTCGCATCTTTATTTATGTCATACTCAACTTAGTGATCGAGGCTTCAATGTTAACCTTGCTCAAAATCATATAACATAAATGATCTAAAATTATGTAACTTATCACAAAATCTCCATCCTACTCACTTCTAATAGAATGTACACATAAGGCACTTTTCCTTTTCAAATACTAGGTTTGCTCTAAAACCTCTGACCTCATAAAAATCTTGATCGCATATTTTTAAGTAAATGACTATATATAAATTAAATGTGAACTATCATAAGCATAAGCGTAATGAGCAACACTACTAACTATTAGTGAGTAAAATATGAATCAATCTATCCAGTGGCAACAAGTACAATTTAATAAAAGTAATATTCATGAAGCTTTATGCCATTGAAAACATCAACACCAATAACACCAAACACATTGGTGGGTCAACGCATGAATGATAAAAAAAGTGCCAACTTTAGCTATATTCATATATTGGAGCAATTAAGAGCAACAAATGAAACTAAACTCTAAAGACATAAATAGCCAAGGGAATTCTAACAAAGAGAAATTAAACATTGAGGATATACCTTCATTTTGTTGAGGGTTGATCCCAACACCATCTACAAAAAAAAAAATAACATCACACAGATTGGAGCAGACATAGTAAGGGACATGATTGCATGAAATTCTGCCACTTAGACACAAAAATAATCTAAGCTATAGCAACATTAATGATCATATACAAGCCTCCATGCTACAATCCTCGAGGAAGCCTCACATATAATTAGGTTTCTTCAAATATCATGCTTGGATATTTAAAGAAAAGTGAATAACGAAAAGTTTGACAATATATATTGACTTTGAATCTAATAATTGAGAAAATAATTTTATTGGCTACTACTATAGAAATATTAAGTAGCATAACATGTACCTCATCCTACTCTATATCTTCTTACTAACATGCCACTCAACCAATTCTTATTCAGTTTTTAACATTAGAAGAGTTAACTGACCCAAGACTTTAACCATTTGTTTTATTATAATGGAGCATCACACTGCCAAAACCTCCATCTTATCGTCCAAAGGCTTCTCCATCTCTTAACTACTTTTCCTCTCTTTACCTTTTCCTCTTTCTTCAAATCTTCAAATATTATCCTTACTGTTGTAAGTGGCTTCTCTGTTAATGAAATCTTAGGCTTCTCCATCAATCTTCATGAATAAAATAGAAGATTATAATATATTTAGACTAAAAGAACCACTTCATTAGTAGGATTTTCCAGGAAATAATAGAAGACAATTTAAAAAACTACTTCCAAATAATGATGAGGTAAATAGACATAGAACAGTGAAAAATTTTTGAATACAATTCCATCGTCGACTCATCCATCATTGAGTGATATCTTCAAGACACACCATTGATAGCCACAACTTGAGACATCTCTCCTAAAGATTTTTACTAGAATTTCAACTTATCTTGTATTTATCTTCTAGATTGTTCTCTTTGATGTAGGCTTGTTTGATTGATCTTATGGTCGTCTTTCACTATGGATTGAGGGGTTCCTTACTTTTAGAGTATTGATGATTTCATGAAACAATAAGCTAATGTTATTACGAACTTTCAAATGTTAGAAAGGCAGTCTAATTTACTCACACTGTCAATTCTAAGAAGATTATGTTGAATATTACATGAGTTTTCTATTTTTATGGAGGACTTTAGGTGTTTTGAGCTAATTTACTAAAGCATGTAGCATAGATTGAATAATTATATATATATATATATATATATATATATAATTATTGTAATTACTATTATACCTAAATTAGGCTTAAGGGTTATGTGATCCTATATTAAATATAGAGGTTACTAAAGAAAGGTGTAAAGTTCACAACCAATAAATTTGAATGTGGCAAGCACAAAATTGTAAAAATGGACTAAGAAAAATCCTCCCTTTTTATCACTAAAAATTAGTAATAACATGTTTGAAATCCTCATATGACTAAGTAGGCATGATTTTCATATGTATAACCATGTTCCAAGAGGCAATCCAATGGTATAAGTTAGAATGTGTAAAGAAAGGTGTAACGTTCACAACCTATAAATTAGAAAGTGGTAAGCACAAAATTGTAAAAATGGACTAAGAAAAATCCTGCCTTTCTATCACTAAACATTAGTAATAACATATTTGAAATCCTCATATGACTAAGTAGGCATGATTTTCATATGCATAACCATGTTCCAAGAGACAATCAAATGGAGCATAAGTCTTATTTCTAATCGATGAATATCACAAATCAAGCTAGAGAATACAAGATATAAATTCTAGTTGCAAGTGAAGTGAAGATGACTAATATGCTCTTGGGAATACTATGTTATGCAATGCATGATGAACAACAAGTACTAGTTAGTGAGGATAATGCATTGTATGTCGATGACATAACTAATACTAACATAAAATAATGTTGTTTTTATACATCAAATTCCATTGAAAAGAATTATGATCATGTTGTAGTAAGAGATGACTTGCAAAAGAAATCTAGACACAACCACATACATCCATCGGACATACATGCTCTTTGATGTGAGAGCCACATGTTGCTAACCCAACCCATTCCACGCTACCAAATTTGAATATTTTGAATCTTTTAGAAATGCCCTGAAACTACTATACATTTAAAAAATTAGCATCGAAATCAAACAAAGTAGTATGCAGAGGGTAATCACTATTTGTAATATTAGAAGATTGAATTAGAGGGTTGAACTTCACCATGCATAGATGGCATGACCTTTGAGATGTGAAAGTTATTGACATATACATATGTCAGCTATCAAAATGGCAGAAAGTTTATATGATACTCTACACTAGTATTCTGTCAAGATGTAAATTGGATCAGTAATAAAATATTTGATAAATTGAAAACTATTAAGAAAATTTTGACAATGAGGACATGCATGCTAGAGTTTATAAATATTGAATGCTGGAAATGCATTTAAGCATGATCTTCATATGCATTGATTAAGAGAGATAAGTTTAATACTTTTTTATAGCATGCTAAATTCCAAGGGGGCCATAAATGAGTTTGGAATTGGCATGGGAAGTGGATTTATGTAATAAAATGCATGATTCAAGGGGCACAGATAAGAAATGCCAAAAAAACTTATGGTTGACCTAATTGACACCATTTGAGGAATATGCATGAAAGATATGGATGATAGAAGCCAAAGATCTGCAAACCAGAAAGGATATTTGGTTCAAATAGCTAAGAAGCAATTAAAAGATTTCAGTTCATAAAAGGATCTCTGATTGTCGTGCAATCTTCAGCCATATGTACAAAAGTAAAGTGCATGACAGAGATAAAGAACTGGACCAATCAAAAAGGAAATGTAGTTGTGAAATTTGGCAGGCAATTGAAGTACTATGTTGATGTAGGCATAAGATGTAGTACTTTATATTAATAATAACTATGACAATCATATTAAAATATATACGCTTTATGCATTTGTCATGATATCAATGGTGTTAGTTGCTACATTATGATTTTGGTTTTGAATATAAAAAAATATGAGGCTTGCTATTATGTTTTCTATCAATAAAATTCATTTTAATTTCCTCACTATTATGTGTAATGCTGTTGAAAATATATTGAACTTTATTAGAAATATTGAGGCTAAAGTTCTTTATATATATATTAAAAAAAATTACAATGTTATCTTCAAATAGACATAAATTTGTGATTAGTGAAAATATGAGTTCAATCGATTTGATAGTTAAAGTTTAATTTGTCACATTAAGAATTTATAAAATTAATATATGATTAGAATATTGCTATTAGACTGAATTTAGCTTAGACATATATTTCATATTGGGCTCATTGCAAGGGCGGATTTATGGTGGTGAGGGACATATGAGCTCAATTAAAATAAAGATATTTTTATATATCATATATTTTTATTTATATAAATATATTTTATAAAATATTTAATTTGTGCTCTAGGTAATATTTTTTAAGTTAAAAGTTATAGATATCTGTTAAAAAATATTAGTACTTTTAAAATAATCAATTAGTCTTATCATTATTATTATTATTATTATTATTATTATTATTCTTACTACAAAATTGATATAATGGCTCATCCAATATAATCAATATTATATATATATATATATATATATAATAACAATATCAAATAACCAAATTTTGTAGTAGATCAGACATTAAGGACCATTTTGGGGTCAGTTTTTAATGTTTATTTATTTATTTATTTTTATATTATTTTTAAAAATATATATAGTTAGTGTTAATGCTACATTGTCTTACTTCTTAAATTTTTTATCTATTAAATGAATTTAAATTGATTATAATTTTATATGTGCTTCTAATCTAAGTATTGAAAGTCATGATTAAAATATTTGTCAAGTTGCTCCTAATTCATCTCTGCTAAAAATCAGTGAATTAATTTCAGACCACAAATAACAACAAATAAAAACAAAAGCATATCATTTCTCGCCAAAAGACATACAGTACCTCTATAATTAAAAAAAAAATAGCTAAACTTATATAGCCAAAATTTGAAATCCATTTAAACTATTATTTAATTTATCTCAATATTTTAATTTTTTTTTACTCACCCAAATTCATAAGATAACATTTTATTATAATCTAAGTGAGATTTAAGTTGTGTTTGGGGCAACTTTCTGTCTGCGGTGTAGTCTAAATAATGTAGGTGACGTTTGAGAAACTATATTTTGGTTGCATTTTGAAGAAGCTTTGATGGGACAGATATATTTTCAAACTTGACTTGATTTAGTCTTACTTTTTTAAAATAATAAATAATTATAATACCGACTCTAGCTTTTTATACAATAGCTCCTCATATAATAGCTCTATTACTATTTTTTTTCAAATAGCTACCGTAGCTCCAAATAGATCCATAAATCTAAGACTTTAATAGCTACTACTAAAACTATTATCAAGCTACTAATTAGTACCTATCAATCTTGAAACTTTAATTTATTATTTGTTGCGTGCTAGAAAACTAGTTGCGGTAGAGTAAAAGTTTACGTCTTAGCTTTGTTGCGGAGTCCAGCACACACACAGATGTTTGAAGAATTAACGATAAAACTCCAGAATTTTTACGTGGAAAAACTTCGAAAAGAGAGAAAAACCACGAGGCCTAGCCTAGTAAAAATCTTCCACGAGTACAAAATTTTTCCGATAACAGGATTACATAATTGTATATGAGAAGGCGATAATAGAATCTCGAGTCAGACAACAACTATATAGCCATGGTTGAGTGTAACAATTGCTGATGGTAGTAGATGATGGTGAACCGGGATCGGACCTGATGGTCGTGGTGGTGACCGGCATGGTCACGTGGTAACCACGGCGCGTTGTCGGCAGCAGTGGTCGGCGAATGCCCCGGCAACCAATGGCGGCAATGGCCGGCGATAATGCGGCGAGTGGTACGAGATACCCAGCGATGGTTGGCGGCAGCAGGATTGATAGTGGTGGCGATGGTGGTTAGATCCGATGTGGCCGCGGCAGTAGTCGATACGGCGCGTCGGTAGTCGAGAGGATGGATGGCAACCGACCGAGAGATGGCGATAATTGGCGGCCCGGCAAGTAATTTACGGAGACCGGCAACGATAATGGCGGTGACCGGCGGCGGTGGTCGGCCAGTGACGGCGATAACGGTGGGTAATGACCGCGGTGGCGGTACGGCGGCGGCGGCGGTGGTCGGCGACCGTCGTGTGGTGGCACGATTATGCTTGAAGGATTTTCAAGCTTTAGAGCTCTCTCCTCTCTTTAGCTTGGCCTCCACTCATGTGAAGAATTAAGAGCTATTTATAGATTGGAAAAGTGACATTTCTGTAAACATGCAAAATACGAACCACTCCTCCATCGGACGACTCATGATGATTCTCTTGATCATATGATGTATTTTGTGTATTTGAATGTTCAAATGAAGTCGGAATTATGAGAACTTGGGCTTGTTAGATCCGACTCGTCAAGACGCTAGATTTGACTATAAACACTCCATGTTTAAGAGTCGATTAATAATAAGTGTTTGATAGTCTTGATTCAATCGATTTTGACATGATTTATGCGTCATAGAATTTTCGATCATATCTCTTTAGATGATATCATTCATCCAAAAATATATATGTCAAATCAAAATAGCAAATTCTTCAATGAAATCATGGCCCATTAACCATACAGAGAGAACGATTTTAAGAGCAAGATTACACCTTTAGAGAGCCGCGGATGTAGGATATGCACAAGATTTTGGATCCATTCATGATTTTCATTTTTCATTCTGACACGGCAACTGAAAATAATGCCTATCGCAAACGAAAGAGTGGTATGAATCGATGGGTCATGGACGTGGCCTATTGCTATATTAAACCTTAAATTTCATCTCAGAATAAAAGGTTGGACCTTTAATCCATAATGAAGAAATTTGAGTTATGATCACCACTTTGTTTTAATTGAATACATAAAACAATGGTAAAAAAAGGATCATTTATTTTTTTGAAGTTGAAAGATGTTTTGAAAAATGTTTAGTTTTCTTTTATAATTTGATAAGATGAAGTTAAAAATTAATGTGATTGTCTTCAAAGTATTTTGAAAATGAAAAGTTCCTTTTAAAACATAAAATAATTAAAAAACAACACTTTCTAAAATATTTTTTGGGGAGATTTACATACATATCACATAATTCTTATGTATTTACATATCTAACATCCAAATATCAATTTTTACATATATAATAAATCTTCAATATCACATCAAAATATCATAATCACTCCCTTTTAAAAGTGAAATGCATTTTAAGTATAGACAAGTGTTAGTTGAGTAATTATCTAACTTTAGATGGTAGATACATAAATGCACAAGAATTGTGTGCTATGTATGTAAATTTTCAATTTTTTTTTTTTCATTTACAAGCAACGAAATAAAGCCTGCTAACGGATTGCAAATGAAATGATAGAAACAATTAGAAATTAGCTAAAGAAAGAGGGTAGTTTAGAGATATGTTATCCAAACTCTTTTACTTCAATTGATAACAGCCAAAATAGAATATAATATATATATATATATATATATATATATATATATATATATATATGATTTTTCTTGGAAGAGCTTTTATTTATGCATTGAATTAGTAACAATTAATTTTTTTAGGACAAGTGTTTGTGATTACATATTGATATGATTCTACCTATTGATTTAACTTGGAGTTCATTTAGTTGATTGCAAGCAAAAATCTCACCTTCTAAAGTGACTAGTTTAATTTGGGAGTATTTGCTTACGTATCACATAATTTTTATATATTTATATTCAAAATACTTAAATTTAATAATTATATAAATTATATTTAAATCTTTAATATTACATCAAAATAATTATCATGAAGTAAAATATATCTTTATATATATAGAAAGTATTATATATATATATATATATATTAAATTTGAATTATTATAGAGGTACATGCATAAGAATTATATGGTATGTAAACCTTTCTTTTAATTTTAGTAGAATAAAGTTCTTACATTTAGTAATTTTTGGATTTACAACTCCTGCCTTTTTTTAAATTTCAAACAAATGGTAGGTCTAATACATTTTATGAATTTTCAAAATAAATATTTTTTGTGAATAAGTTACTAGATGGGGGACCTTAAGATCATTTGGTTTCTTATAAGTATTTATTTGAATGTTTGTTAATTAAAATTAAGCTTAAGAAAATCATGAAATTTTTAAATTTTGCCAATAGTAAGGTATGCTTAATGATATATCCCTCTAAAATTTATAAATCAAGCACATTTAAGTTAAAGCATGTATACAATCATTAAACGACACTGGAGACGATTTCAATAATGCTAGAATCGGTCAAATCGAGCCCAAAATGAGTTCAAATCAAACCCAAAAGCTACATATGAAAACTCAAATATCGACAAGATGATCAAATAACTTTGAAATATGAGGTGCTTAAAATCGAATGCGTTAATCCAACGAATCTATAATCACTCAAATCGAAGATTGTTTGAATGGTTAAATCACCAAAAATATATATATGATCAAATGAATCGATATACATAGATTGAGTGCTTTGGGAATTTAGCACAATGACCAAAAATACCTTTCAAAATCTATAAATAGGACCACATTCGTGAAGGGAGAAGGAGCTTGAAGCAACTTGGGAGAAAGCGAGAGAAGTTCAAATTCTTCATCATTGTCGCAGACGCTTTATTATCGTTTGTATCACTAACAACCATTACCACCGAGCTACTATCGCATAACTGTTGTAACCTGATTCTGGAATTCCTATTATTAGAATTTTTTACATGCAATCTTGTAATCTAGTTATCGGAAGATTTGAACTTTGTACTCAAAGTAAAGATATTTGCGTTAGAAAACTATGTAGAGTAAAATTTTTTAGTTTCATTAAATCGCACACACACATGTATTTAAAGAGTGAACAATAAAACTTCTGAATTTTTACATGAACAATCTCGATAAGAGGCAAAAACCATGGGGACTAGCCCAATAAAAGCTTCCACTATGTATCTGCTTTGAGTACAAGATATGATGGTGAAAGGAACAACATATGCCAACGATCAGTAATAGAGCAGAGTGATGATGATGAACTATGCGAGCAATCACTAGAAATGGGGGAACAATCACTCAAAATACAGAACAATCACTGGTAGAAGTCATCATGATGAAGACCGACAGAGAATCACAAGGATCAAAGCATCGCGCGCTGGTGGCTAATCGGCCAGTGGCACACGATTGTGCTTGGAGGATCTTTAGAGCTCTCTCTCTCTCTTGTTTGGCTCCCTCATATGAGTAATGAGGCTATTTATAGATTGGAGGAGTGCATCTTCAAATACATGCAAAAGTACCACTCCACTTCAGGACGCTCCAAATGATCTCTTTGATCATTTGATGTATTTCAAATATTTGAATGCTCAAATGAAGTCGGAATTTTGAGATCTTGGGCTTGTTAGATCCGGCTCGTCGAGATGCTCGATTTGATTATAAACACACCATGTTTGAGAGCTTTTTGGGGGTTTAATTGATATCCCAAAGTTTCCTATGATATTTTAAGTTATTGATTTCGACCAGTTTCAACTTTGGATCAGTTTGCTTTTAACGTCAAGATTCGTGCTTTGACTAGTAAAATTTTCAATGTCATATCAGATATAGTAGAGTATTTTTATTGGGCAAGGTCCCGTGATTTTTCTCCTCTTTGTGGGGGGTTTTTTCACATAAAATTTATGGAGTTTCTTATTTACTTTTAACTATTGTCTGTCGGATTTTCATACAAGCTAAAATATGAAGTTTTATTCTACCACAACTAGTTTTCTAAAGACGCATGCTTGGTGCGCATGAAAAACATTCTCATTACATCTTCATAATGATTGACAGTCTAAGTTTATGTTAAGAGTAGCATCATCTATATGATGAAAAAAAAATTTACTTTGAAATAATATATATGAAGAATGAAAAAACATCAAATTATGATCTTTCAGTTCTTATCATAAGCTAGGGGACAACCCTTAATTTCAAAAGATCGTTCATGTTAATATTCTGAATATTTATTTGATTATTAGTTCAAGAAACAAGCCAAGATTAAGGGATAATTTCAACATTGAAAAAAAAGATATAGTTTTACAAATTATGATCCTTCTATCATGCTCATGGAAATAAGGCAAAGATCAAGAAGAAGCTTTGGCTATAACCTCAAATAGATGTTTTGATTTGACCTCTTCCACATAGGTTTACATTATCGAGTAATATTGTGATAAATAATCTTGAAAGAATCAAAATATTTAACCTCTTCCACAAATGTTAACGTCATCAAGTAACACTTTGACAAAATAATTTTGGATGGGAGTTAAAACTATTGGCTTTTTCCACACAAGTTAAATGTCACCGAATAACACTCTGACAAATAACATCAAATAGGTCAAACATCTTTTATGGATTTCTCCTCTGGAAGGCACGCCCTTGAGGAAGCCTCAATGGGCAAGCTAGAAGTAGATAAAGTCCTCACTAAAAAAAATTCAAAGAGAGCAAATGGTTGACAGTGTCTTCACTCATCAAAATCTCATAAGGCAAAAGTCTTAGAAGGTACATGTACATCAAAAATCTCAGAAGACAAAAGACTCAAAAGATACAGGTACATTAAAAATCATAGAATGTATAAGTATATCAAAAAACTCAGAATGCAAAAGCTTTAAAAGATACACATATATTACAAACCTCAGAAGGTAAAAGCCTTAGAAGGTACAGATACATCAAAAAATATCAAAGTCAAAAGGTATGTATATTAAAAAATCTCGTAAGATAAAGCCTCAATGTATATGTACATTAAAAATCTCAAAAACCAAAAGCCTTTGAAGGTACATGTATGATAAAAACTTTTAAAAACAAAACCTCAAAAGATATATTATATATATATATATATATATATTATATATATATATATATATATATATATATATATATATATATCATAATCATTCAAAGTCTTAAAGAAGATATATGATTCATCACATTAGGGCAAAACTTTATAATACAAAAATATATTTCTTATGGGGCAAATGTCTTAATATTCATAAAATATAATATGGAGTCTGAATTTGAAATGTGCGATGCTTAACCAAGTTAGTTTCTAACCTCGAGGAAAATCGGAGCCTGCGATGGAGGTCACGTTATACAGGTCAGTGGAGAACTCCAGGATTTGGAGAAAATTGGAGGAACCGCGCATTAGAGCTTGAATTTGGGATACACGCTACTTAACAGTCAATTTCAAGCTCGATTGGGAGAAGTAGAGCCTGCGAGTGAGGTCGCGCGCCATCATAAAGGTCAATGGAGGATTCTATGATTTAGATAAAGTTTGAAAAACCTAAAATCATGATGAAACCTAAATTTGGGGATATGTGCCACCTAATCGTCGCCAAACCCCTGACTAGAAGAACTGAGCGGCCGAATGGGGTATCACACCGTCATAAAGGTTAGTGGAGGATTTCAGGATTTAGAGAAACTTAGAAGAACCTAAAAGCACACTTGATCCTGAATTTGGGATACACCGCCAACCAGTCGGGCCAAACCCTAAGATTGGGGAGAACTAGAGCTTGCGAGAGGGGTCGTGCATCGTCATAAAAGTCAGTGGAGGATTCGATGATTTAGAGAAAGTTGGAAGAACTTGAAAGTACACCGGAGCCTGAATTCGGGATGCACACCGCCTAACCAGGTCAGTTAAAAACTCTAAGATCGGGGAGAACTGGAGCCTGCGAGGAGGGTCGACACCTTTATATAGATCAGTTGAGACTACCAAAGAAAAGAAAGTAAATAAAGTAAGGTGCAAGTTTTCACTTACCCTTTTGGGATATTTATACTTGAAAAAGAGGCTTTTTAAATTATAAAAAAATATCTAATTAAATTATTATTAATAATATTCTCATAATGGCTAGCAAAATGTCAACCATTTAATGATTAAAAATAAAAAAAATGTTGTATTTTCATCTCTCTCTCTCTCTCTCTCTTATCAAAGTTAAAAAAAAATAAAGGAAAAGAAAACTAGGGCCCACGGCCCCTCTTTTTCAAACCAAATCCAACACAATATATATATATATATATAATAAAACAAAATTAATTAATTAATTAATTAATACACATAACATATGTAATTACAAATCAAAATAACTTTTAACTAAAGCTATTTTATTTTTAAAAAAATTAATATATTTCTGTATGAAATAAGTTTTATCATCCAAAAATATAGGGGTAAATGATATATCCCTCTAAAATTTATAAATCAAGCACAGATCTAGAGTTAAAACATGTATATAATCAAATTAAATGACTCAATGAGACGAGTTCAACAATGTTAAAATCGGGTCAAATCGAGACCGGATGAGCTCAAATCAAGCCCAAAAGCTGCATATGAAAGCTTCGAAATACTGACTGGATGATCAAATGACTTCCAAATTTGACGTGTTTATAGTCGAATCGAATGCATGGAAGAATCCAACAAATCTAAGATCACTCAAATCAAAGATTATTTGAATGGTCAAATCACCAAAAAAATTATATATGATCAAATGAATTGATATACATCATCCAATGTAGTCTTTTGGGATTTTGGCTACAATGAACAAAATGCCCATGTCAGAATCCTATAAATAGGACCCCATTCTTGTCATAAATGGAGAATGAGCTGGACGCCAACTTGGGAGAAAGCTGAGAAAGAGCTAAAAATTTGAAGTCGTCATCACCACCGTTATCTCCGATCACCGTCTATTATAGTCATCGAGTGCCATCAACAACATTGCAGCTCAGCTACCGCCGCATAGTTATTGTAACCTGATTTTGGAATTCCTATTATCATTATTTCTTACATACAATCTTGTAATCCTGTTATTGGGAAGATTTAAACTTTGTACTCCAAAGCAGATATATAGTTGAGCATTTTTACTCAGAAAGATCATGTGATTTTTTCCCTTCTTTCTAGGGTTTTTTCATGTAAAGATTATTGAGTTTTTTATTCACTTTTCAATTATCTGTCTGTGTGCTGGATTCCATACAAGCTAAGACGAGAAATTTTATTCTACCGCAACTAGTTTTCTGGCACGCAACACTTAAAAATAAAAATTGAATTATCATAATAAAATAAATAAAAATAAAATCATTATTTCATAAAAATATACATTCTATTTTACAACCAATGAATGACACCTAAATAGAAAACATGTTTTATATAGTAAAAAAATTGCTCGATCCATTAGTTAATTGAATGTAATTAAAATTAATGTGGATTTTAGAATCCACCCATCACTCAAATCAACGAAATTAGATGTACCACGCAAAATAAACCCAATGTAAATCGTATACTATTTGCACATATTTATGCAAGGTATATTGGTAATCCTATGGACCTACTGTTTTCAAATATGGATGACTCATGACTGAGTGGAAAATGCATATTTTTTATTTTATTGTGTTCTCGGTTGATTGAAAATAGGATATTTACAAAAAATTTTCAACCCTATGACTTATAAAACTTGAATCTAGAAGTTGTCTTCAAACATACATATAT